>PJEM01001943.1:0-264761 GCA_004023845.1 Helogale parvula
TTTAAAAATGTACCTTGCATATGAAATTCGTCTCTTCCTTTTTTTGTTTGACAACCAGGGAAGAAGCACAGTTGAACAGGGCACGTGTGAGTTCTCGCTGACCTCTCCAGGGATGCTACCTCAGATGTGAGACAGTTTCCCTGGGGAAGCAGCCCTTGGCTCTCGTCCGTGTGGAGGATGGTCACTTGCCTTTCACAACTTCCACCAGCTGTCACCTATTATGCCAATTGTCAATAGCAAATCTAAAGTGAATTTAAAAGTTTTACATTTTTCAACTTTGAGTTCTGGGAGAATTGCTAGAAGGTTTTTTTTAAGTGTATTTATTTATTTTTGAAAAAGAGAGTATGGGGGAGGGGCAGCGAGAGAGGAGAGAGAGAATCCCAAGCAGGCTCCACACTGTCAGCATGAAGCCTGACATGGGGCTTGAACTCACAAACCATGAGATCACAACCTAAGCCAAAATCAAGAGTCCAACGTTTAACAAACTGAGACACCGAGGTGCCCCCTTAGAAGTTTTTAGAAACATTGCACTTAATCGCATAAATGCAATGTAAGACATTTCAAGGAAATACTCATTTTCTATTCGTGAACCTAAAAGGAACATAACAAGCTGAAAGTCACCCATAAGATTAAGGCAGTTTTCCAAATGGAAGTCTTCTTTGGATTCTCAGGAAGACTGATGTGATACTATCTGAAAATATCGACAGTACTTGGGTAGCACTATTATTCTGAATAATAAGGAAAAAAAAACAGGCTCACTTGTGTATGTAAAAGTTAATCCAGGATGATCATTGTTTAAATGCTTCATATGTGTCTTCTTGTGTGTGTGTGTGGTGTGTGTGTGTGTGTGTGTGTGTGAAACCCAGAATAAGATAGATAAAGAACAAATAATCGTACCAACCCACAAGATAAGAAAAACAGGTGAAAAGACAAAAACCGATGAAAACTGTCAATTGTTAGATGCTGGGTGGCCAGGGAAAGCTTCAAGTCAACTGGCCCCGTACATCTGTAAATACTCTGGCACATGTCCTCTGTGCCCATAATAGATAAGACATAAAAGAAAATTAAAAAAACAAACTCAAAACCAAGATCAATGTTTCTGGTGATGAAAATGCAATGGAAACACAAAGCAGTGGGAGGGACTGATGCCTTAGAGGCTGGACTGAGTCTAGAAGCCAACTGTGGTGCTTTGGAGTTTGACTCCTGTGCACAATAGGAAGCATTAGCCAAGAAACACCATCTTAACACTATTTGGATTGAGATCATGAAGCCGTCCCCAAAGGTACCATTCCAAAAGGGTGGGCACACACAGAGGAGAAAGAAAAAGAAATGACAAAAATTGGAATACAGAGTGTGGTAGCCAGCTTCCAAGATGGCCTCCAATGACCTTTCCTCCTGGCATTCATGCTCTTTTATAGTTCCCTCCATACTGAACTGGGGTTGGTCTGTATGACCAATAGAATAGGACAAGTGTGATGCCATGTCACTTCTGAGGCTAAGTCATAAAATGACACTGTGATATCTGCTCTGTCTTGGGTTGCCTGCTTTGGGGGAAGCTAGCTGTCACGTCAAGTCAAGGAGTCTTATGAAGAGGCCCATGTATTGAGGATCTGAGGTCTCTGGCAATGATGCTGTGAATGAGATTTCTTTCAAGTTCACCTTCCAACTCTGCCAAGACTTAGATGATTGTTGCCCCCGCCTGCAGCTTCTAAACCCCAGGAGGGACCTTGAGACAGCATCACTCAACTGAGCTGCTCCCAGAGTCTTGACCTTCCAAAAATGTGCGAGATGACAAATGCTTGCTGTTTTAAACTGAAAAATTGGGGAATAATCTATTAGGCAGTAACAAATAATACAGGAGTCCAACTTAAAGTTTGATGGAAATAATAAAAAAAAATTCAGAAAGTTTCCCAAAAAATAGAACAAATTAAAAAGTGACAATAACAAATAAGCTCCTGAGTTTTGAGGATCAATCCAAGATGTGCAGTATCTTACCAAACGGAGTTTCAAAAAAACCAAAGAGAGAAAATTAGAGGAAATTATCAAAGAAATAAAATAAGAAACAATTTTCTAAGTGAAGAAAATAAATATTTAAATTGATAAGACCCGAGGTGCCTCCTTAGCACAGTAGGCAGCGTGTCAGTCTCATAAATTGATAAGACCCGCTAAATGTCCTCCTTTTACAAACACACCCAACTGAAGCACATTATCAAAACATTCCCGAACACTGGGGACAATGAGAAGATTCTAGAAGGAAACAACCAGAAGAAACAGTGACAAAGGTATTGGAATCAAAAAGGCATTGGGAAAAATGGCATCAGATGTGTCAACCTAGACTTTTATACTAACCAAATGACACATTAAGTTTGAGGAGACACAGATTATTTTCAGATATGTAATGAAGCAAAAATATCACCCTCCAGGCATACTTTCATGGTTAACCACTGAAGGAGGTGCTCCATCAAAAACAAAAAAAGAAATTAGGTCAAGAAAGGGAAAGACCTGGGGTCTACAAGAGAGGACCCAACTTGGATTGATTGTCTCAGGATGACCAGGGTATAAATAAATAAATTGGAGCCAGAGGGTGGCAGCCCCTGGGGCGGGGGGTGGGGGGAGACACCAAGAAAACCATCAGACAAGTGTGACAGCAGAACATTGAAAAACTTAAGGTAAAACAAAAGTTTGTCCAAGAAAGTTGACAAACATGAAAAGCAGTGACTTAGCAGTGAGCACCATTTCTGACATCCTATGCTACTGATTCAACCATAAGTTTTGGCAGAGGCATATTGGGAAGATTTGATGAAAAGGAGGGTTGTAGTTCACAAATGGGTCCTCACCTACTGAGCTGCAAATCAATAGATAGTGTTAAAATAACTCTAGAAGCCTGTTTGTAAGAAATATGGAGATAAGTAAATAGGAGAAACAGCTGGAAGTTTCAAAAATAGTTGCCTTGGGCCCCTGGGTGGCTCAGTCAGTTAAGCATCTGACTTGGGCTCAAGTCCTGATATCGCGGTCTGTGGGTTCGAGCCCTGTGTCGGTCTCTGTGCTGACAGCTCAGAGCCTGGAGCCTGTTCAGATTCTGTGTGTGTCTCTCTCTCTGCCCCTCCCCCCCACATGCTTTGTCTCTCACTCTCTCTTTCTCAAAAGTCAATAAACATTTAAAAAAATTTTTAAGTAGTTGCCTTTTTGGAGGAGAACTTGGGAGAAGGTAGGCTGGAGGGGGACTTTGTTTTTGCTCCAAGTCTTTAATATTACAAGTATTTTTTTATGATGATTTACTATCTGTACTTTTTTTACTTTGCTAAAAATTAACAATAGCAAAGAAAGTTCATCTCGAAACCAGAAAAATTTCCTGTTAACTTTACATTTAAAGTCCTATAATTTATTGTTTTCTCAACCTATAAAGCATTCTAAGTTCATCTTAAGTGATGTTTTTCTCCAATTTGGAAAATCACCAATCTAGCTTTGACTTCCTTGTAGAAAAAAATACAGTAAGAACAAACATAGGAAATTTTTAAAGAAAAAAGATTCAGACATTTGATGAAGAAACCTTTGGCTGACAATTCTCTGCCTACGAAGGTCAATCCTGGAGGTTTCCTGACCTCCCAATTTCTAGTGTGGGGGGTGGGGGGACAGACACTGTCTGCTATTCTAAATTTTTTTTTCATATTTATTTATTTTTGAAAGACAGAGTGATAGCACGAGCAGGGGAGGGGCAGAGAGAGGGAGACAGAAAATCCGAAGCAGGCTCCAGGCTCTGAGCTGTCAGCACAGAGCCTGATGTGGGGCTCAAACCCACAAACCATGAGATCCTGACCTGAGCTGAAGTCAAATGTTTAACCTGCTGAGCCACCCAGGTGCCCCACACTTTCTGTTATTCTAAATCATACACTGTGAAGACCGCAAGAGGCCTTAGGTTTCATCTGTCGGTTACTGAGTTCAATGTTGGTCCAGATTTATTTGGAGCCCAGAATTTCTCTTTTCTCTTGGGGAGAGGAGCTGACCACATTTTGGGGAGATTTATGAGCATGGAGGCCATTGTACTTGCTAGGTCTCTTGCCCACAGCTGGGGCTGGATTGGAGAGAGGGGCCCGCAGACCCGTGGGCTTTGTTCCAGGTGTGCTCCCCTTAGAGAAGACTAACTCTTTATGGCTGAATCGGGCTGGGACTCCATTCCTGGTTCACAACGGTGACTATTGTGAAACTATCTTCTCTCTAAAAGTGGAGGATAGATGCCGTCCAATTAGCCCTTTGACTGGGGCAAGACATAAGGCAACAAATCACATAAAGAACTCTCTATAAAGGGTAAGGAGAGAATATGATATCCTGAATTTGCTTTTTAAAATAAACTATAGGGGCGCCTGGGTGGCTCAGTCGGTTGAGCCTCCAACTTCGGCTCAGGTCAGATCTCACGTTCGTGGGTTTGAGCCCCGTGTCAGGCTCTGTGCTGACAGCTAGCTCAGAGCCTGGAGCCTACTTCCGGTTCTGTGTCTCCTTCTCTCTCTGCCCCTCCCCCTCTCATGCTCTGTCTCTGTATCAAAAATAAATAAAACAAAATAAATCAACAAAATAAACTATAGATCCCCTGGAGCATTAAATATAGGACATTGATCCATCTGACGCACTAAAGAAAATCTCAATAAATCCCTAAAGTTGAAAATGTACAGGTCACATTTTCTAAAATAATGCCATATGGTCAAAACCGAAAGTAGTGTTCATTCTTTGTTCACTGTGTGCAAAGCCATAATAAAGCTTCTTCATCATAAAAAAATAAAAAATAAAAAATAAACTATAGAAATGCTGGAATGTTTCTGTTGCATTTGTTATGATTAATATGCTTCTTTGATAGCACCAGTTCAAATCAAATTGTGACTAAGAAAAATCTCTCTGTTTAGTTTCATGGTATTCTAATGGAAAGTTTGGATCGTGGTTCTCAACTTTTAGTATATATAAATTACCTGGGTCCTTAGTAGTCTTAATTTTTCCAGAATCCCAAGCCTAGAGAATAGTTCTGAGTGCCTAGAATCTGCATTTAAAACAAACAGCTCAGGAGATTGGGTTGCAGGGGTTCCCCAGGCCACACTTTGAGAATCTCCTTTACGTCTCAAGCATTAAATATGTGTTTTCACTCATATGTGGCATCAGAGGAACTTAACAGAAGACCATGGAGGAAGGGAAGGGGAAAGAATAGTTTCAAGCAGAGAGGGAGGCAAACCATAAGAGACCCTTAAATACAGAGAACAAACTGAGGAATGATGGGGGTGGGGGTGGGGGAGGGGGAAATGGTGATGGGTGTTGAGGAAGGCACTTGTTGGGATGAGCACTGGGTGTTGTGTGTAAGCGATGAATCATGGGAATCTACTCCTGAAGCCAGGAGCACACTGTATACACTGTATGTTAGCCAACTTGACAGTAAATTACATTAAAAAAACAATAACTGACACTCATCTGGAAAACTATTACACTGATCTGTGGTATTTATGAAATAAAACAGTATTTATATTTAAATATAGAGGTTAGGATTAATTATCAACCATAAATAAATTTCCCAAATTGTATTATGTCACTTCTCTGATTAAAATTGTTTGTTCATTCCCTACGGCCGCCAGTGCCAAGTCTAAACTCATCCGCATGACGTACAAGGCTCTTTGTATTCTGGTTCCCCCTATTTCCCCAGCCTCGGAGGCCACTGGTCACCCCGAGCTCTCTTGCATTCCTGTGATTTTCCACATGGTCTTTCTTTGGCCTGAATGCCCACTTCTCAATACCCCTTACTCTGCTTGGCTAAGTCGTGCTCATTCTGGAAAAGTTCAAAGGTTACCTCTTTCCGGAAGACTAGCTCCCTAAATTCTCTAGGTACTTACTTGCTCTCTCATCTGTTTTGTGCATAACTGCTCTTATAACACATATCTAATTGCATTGTAATTATTTGTTTCTCCACCACCTAACAAAGCTTCTCTTAGGAAGTCACATTTTACTCATCTCTATGTCCCTAGTGGACGGGACAGTTTACAGAGCAGGGGTAGAAAGGAGCTATTCTCCCTAGGAAGTGGGGGGAACATGACATCTGGGCCTATTTGATTATACAAGGAGGCCCTCAAACATACCTGAGAGGTGGGGTGGGCGTCCATATTACGGAAAGGTATAAAGTGAAATGTAACAAATACCCCCTCACCTGCCACGCAGCGTACAAAATAGCACATTACAAATATTCAAGCCCCCTGTGTTGTCTCTGAATCTTCAGTCAAGTTTGTTCTATAAAACTGCCTTATCCTGGGAAGAGTGAACAGGGAGCCCGCTCTCCAGCTCTTTTCCATGAATGGAAGAATAACTGTGGAAACTGACATGCTCGTGAACCCCGTCTTCAGCACGTACAGGAAGTCAGAAGGGAAGGCCACAGAGACAATGTGGGGCCCCGGGGAATTTGCAGAAATCTTGGGCAGAATTTGGATTTCCCGTGGATTTGAGATGCTATTCCAAGAATTCCAAGTCCTTTTAAATCTCAAAGGACAGGCTGCTCCTACATAGCACGGGGGCTACAATCGTTAAGTAGTAGATGTTCAATAAATAGGGACTATATGGAAAGGTAGATGAAAGGGTACTAAATATAGAAAATCGGTAGGCATAACTTACATAACCATGTAAGATATATAAGTATTGTTCAAGCAACAGAAGAAGGTTAAAAATGAAACTGGGCACATGTCAAGAATAACACAATACTCCGTGGCTCTGGAAACAGACTATGGAGAGAGAAACCCATAAATGCGGCAATGACAGCTAGAGCGAGACACCATACAAAAATAAAGACGAAAGTGTAAGCTGTGCCTCTGGATAAACAAACATTTGGATATTTTAAACATTTTGATGACTGATTTTTTTTCTTCTCATCCAGATGACTAATGCCAAGTAAATTAAAATCATAGGAACAGGTAGACGAGAAAGCCAGGGAGAATTAACCAGAGTCTTTAGGATTGCCACTGGGGAAAAGAAATGCACTAGCTGGAACAGTGGAGTATTACAGATTGGAGGGACTATGAGGTGAATGCAGCAGCTGGGAAGCAGAGTGAGTGGGAAGGGCAGGAATGAGGGTTGAAATCGTGGGTCACTGAATGCTACTGAAGTCAATACTGCATCGTATGAGAATAAAAAAAAGAAATAATGGATCAGAGGACAGAGATTTCATTTCATGCTTTCTTATTGTAGATCGGAAGGAGGGAAATTCTGCACAATGGTGATATATCTGTTTTGGAGGAATACAAAAGAATATGAAAACAGAGTTTTAATTCTGTATTATAGAATAAAAAGGAAAAGTAGGCAAAAATGACAATTCAGAATTTGAAGCAATTGAAATATTGGTCACTAAACTTCTTTTGTTTATTAAACATTTTTAAAATGTTCATTTATTTTTGAGAGGGGAGAGGGGTGGAGAGGGACGGGGACACAGAATCTGAAGCAGGCTCCACGCGGGGCTCAAACTCATGAGCGTGAGATCATGACCTGAGCTGAAGTTGGACATTTAACAGACTGAGTCACCCAGGCGCCCCCAGGTCACTAAATTTTTAAATGTTAAGCATCAGATATCTTTTGGAGCTCTCTGAAATGATTGTATTTTCACACTTTCCTAATATTTGCTTCACTTTGCTCTGGATACTAAAAATACTGTGGGGCGCCTGGGTGGCTCAGTCAGTTAAGCACCGTCTTTAGCTCATGTCATGATCCCACGGTTGTGGGTTTGAGCCCTGTGTCCAGCTCTGTGCTGATAGCTCAGAGCCTGGAACCTGCTTCAAATTCTGTGTCTCTCTCTGCTCCTCCCCTGCTGTCTCTCTCTCTCTCTCAAAAATAAAGTGAAACATTAAAAAAATTTACAGATATTGTTTGTTGTTGCTAAAATAGAGTTTGATTGTTCAACTTGAGTCGACAGAGCAGGCATCTAGATAGCTTGCTTCACTGTTAGTTTTGGAAAGAAGACTACAGAAGAACAACAAAAGCATATTTAAATTAGTTTTCTGAAGACACAGATGTAATGAGTATCATATCCTGATTTAAAAAGATGCAGTGTTTTTACTTTTACATGACATCTTTTCAACTGTGCAGTTGTATTTAGAAAACCCTAAATAAAGGTTTAAGTATTCTGGCAAATTCAAAAGAATTACACACACACACAGACACACACACACGCACACACACCCCATACAGTGGTGTAGCTGGCCTACAGTAAGACTTGGGTGGCGAGGGCTGATGGCGGCGGTAGTGCTGTGTGCCGTGCGCAGTCTTCACACAATGCTGGTAGTCAGTCACACTCAGGTATTTCGAAAGTCATTACCTCTGGGAATTTGAGTGTGTATTTTAATGGATGAATATGTATTATGGTAGCAGCGCTGACAGTATCTTCTGCCCTCCAGCAAGCATGGTCTTGTGGGCAGAAACATTCTGCACCATGGAATGAGCAAAGCCAGTAATGTCCCAAATAATGTGTAACAGCCAAGCTTCCAAATGTTAATACTTTATCTCCAAATAAAAATACTCAGGTCCCATCAGAGACTACGGTAACGAAGGATTCGGTCTTGGGCGATTATCTCTGCTCTTGAATTCAGTTGCTGAAACCACACATTTCATTTCTGATTCTTCATGTGGTAAATAAACTCCTAGATGACATGCAGATAATATTCACAATTTACAGCTTCCCCAGGAAAGAGGAGGAAGAACTCCAAATTAATCATCATGAAGCGATGGTATCCTCAGCATTTTTTTTTCTGTACTGCATCAGCTTTTCAATGGCCCACATCTCTGAACTGTGGCTATGGGCACAGATACCCAAATACAACAGAGTTGTAGCCAAGAAAATATGGTGGTTAAAATCAAGTTATTGCAAATGTTGGAAACCAGCAAAAGTGCCTTCATAAAGTGCACACCTGTGGCTCGGTGAATCCCACGCACATTTACAACACTTGGTCGTAGGCTGTGAAAACAGAGAAAGTCACGAATCGGCACATGATTGTTCAACAAGGGTCTCATGTGGAGCCTGGATTGATGGGCAACATGAAACACTCTAAGAAGGACAATTTCTAGATAACTAACGTTCACCCCTACAAGTACTCAATCTTTGATCAGCAGGCATTGTGTTACATGGTCTTTGGCCTTTGTAAATACGCCGTAAGTGACATAATCCTCCCTTTCTAAACATGATTGCTGTCGCTGTCAACACATTTGTGCCCCAATGGATTCTTGGCACACAACTGATGATGAAGGAATATTTTTTGAGTGATGCTATTGCATGTATTGAGATATTTGCATCTATATCATTTGATTGCAGGGCGGTATGTGGTTTCAGTTGCTAAATATGCTTTGTTTTTTTTCTTTTCAGGGAAACTCTTTTCATGGGATTAGGCATTCTGCTTTTCCTTCTTTCGACTGGTGACTTCCTGCGTGTAGCTGTCTGTACCTCTCCCCTCATTTCTTACTGTTTCAAACATGCTGTTAATTAAGAAACCGGTTAACTGAAGCTTGGTAGAATTGCTTATAAATTCAGAATAAAGAGATCCTGGGTAAGTTTTCAGGGCCTCAACTATAAAAGAAGTTCAGGAGCTTTGTAGCATTGTTCTGGTTTTTTTTAAACCACCTTTTAGATAATTGAAATCGGTAAGTATGTGCTTACATAATGAATAAGTAAATAGTACAATATAACATAGGCAGTCATATTTAAACATCTTATTTAAAAGGTAAATATATATCACATAATGTTTATCATAACCATTTTTTCACATTAGGAATGTTTATTTACTTACTGGGAGAGACAGGGAGAGACAGAGAGAGAGTGCGCGCATGTGCGCATGTAAGTGGGAGACAGGCAGAGACAAAGAGAGGATCCGGAGCAGACTCTGCTCTATCAGCAGGGCTTGATCCCGTTACTGTGAGACCATAACCTAAGAAACCAAGAGTCTGATGCTCAACCGACTGAGCCACCCAGGCCCCCCTGATCCTAACCATTTTTGAATGTACAATTCAGTAGTGGTAAGTACATCCACACTGTTGGGGAACTGACCTCCAAAATTCTTTTCATTTTGCAAAACTGATATTCTGTTCCCATTAAACAACTCCCCACCCCAGAGCATAACAACCACCAGTCTTTCTACCTCTATGAATATGACCACTCTAGGTACCCCATGAAAGTGGAATCACGCATTATTTGTCCGTTTGCATATTTCCCTCAGTACAATGTGTTCCAGGCACATCGATGCTGCAGCGTGTAAACACCCTCTTATTTGGTTTGTCAGAATTAAATGTTAATATCAAGACATCTGTGATTGAAAGCCACAGTCAGGAGGTGCCTACCTGCACATGTGATGCTAGGAAAAGAGTGTTCCCACAAGATAGACAAGATTTCCTAAGGACTCAGTCGCATACATTATGGCCTATCAATCCAGTGGAATATTATGGAGACATACAAAAAAATGAGGCAGATCCAGATGCTTTACCTTGGATGGAAGATATGACACGAAGTGAAGAAAATACACAGCTAAATGGCATGATCATATTTTTGTGTGATGCACAAATGTGGATGCATAGCACTAGGTCTGGAAGTATGTACACAGAAAAGTTAAAAATGGTTATTTCTGGTGGTGGGACTAAGGTATCTTTCAAATCTGACTTTTTACTTTCTTGATTTGTTTTACGACTTTGGCATCTCCATTACTTTGCAATCAGGAATGAAAAACAATAACATTTTCATTTTTTTAAAAAAGGAAATAATAATAGTGAGGGAATGACCTATCCACAAAAATGAAAAACAAAAATGTTTTGCTAAGAAAAGTCTATTTTTGGTTTAGTTTCAATCCAACATTCTAAGCCAATGAAACAAACAAACAAACAAAAAAACCCAATATAAGTCTCAGACATTCAAGAATGAGTCCGTCTGAAAAATGCTTTTCAGGTACACTTTTCATTTTTGCAGAGTTGATAAATAGCGCCCTTTGTAGGTAATGATGTGATAAGAAAGTTCTTAAAGCAGACGCCCAGACTACAGAGCCCTATGAGTTTACAAAAAGCCTCTTCAGAATATGAGTAAAAGGAAGAAAGAACATACTCAGCATCCACATTTCAAAGGACTAGTCAGTGAGTCTCCAGTTCTCTACACACAAATCTCTGAAATGTTTTCACTTTACACAGCCAATGCCTATAATAAGAAACAGGTATTTGAAGAATGGAAAGCCAGTTGTATGCCTAGAGATAGGATTGGGAAGTGTTGTCAGACTCCAGTTAAGGAATAGAAAATGAAAAACGACACAACCTTGGACACACTCTACAGAGAGCTGGATTTACAGCAAGAATCAGAGAAAAGGTTCTGATGCTGCTGTGAAAACGCAAGTTCCTTTAAAACGTGCAAGAGACAAACAACTTTTGTTTAAGCCAGAGAAAATACAAACAACAAAATCCCCACCAGGGAAGACTTCTCTAAAAGAACACTAGAAATATTACTGGCATGTCTATATGCTCTTAGTTATAATATATTTAGGTCTGAAGAAGCTCTAAGCTCATTACAACCTTTTAATCTTTAGACCGGAAGAAAGTATGACACATCTTAATCATCTTGTTTTCCCAGTGTGCATATTTAGGGGATTATAATACACATGCATGGTTTTTCACCAGCTTATCAAGAATTCTCACATCAATTTCCATTCCTAATTTTGTGGCTTGGTACCAAAGAGTCCCTGAGGCATACAGACTTTTCAATATGTGGAAGATAAGATGAATCAGACTCCAAGCGACTGGAGCATCTGGAGAAAGGATGCTCAGATACATCAGTCCAGAATTAAGTTTTGGTCTAGGAACAGAGTGTCACTTGCGGTTGCTTCTAGCACTCAGTCAGAATCTTTGTTACATTGGGGCTTTGACTTTGTTTTCATGTGTTTCTTACCACTAAAAGGGTAGAGACAAGAGGCTACATCTCTTAGGTATGGATTAGAGTAGGGATGGCAATAAAATCTACAGGGCTCATCTGGTTCATTGACTATTTTTGTTTGGACCACAAGGTAAGAACGGTTTTACATCTTGAGATGTAAAAAGACTATTATCCTTTGGAGGAGAACAGTTGCTCAGAAGGCCAAGGTCACTGCCTCTTGGCCCACAAACCTCAATGTTTACTATCTGAGTCTCCAGAAAAAGTTTGCTGACCCCTGCTATAGAGTAGAAAGATTTGGAACTGGACAGAAAGCAAAAATGTTTGAGTTATTTTTAAGACTGTATGACCTCAGGCTGGTTGAAGGCCTTCTCTGGGTTTCCATACTCTTCTATATATGGTCTCTTTGTCACTGTATTCCAGTTTGTGTTTTAGGCTACCCTGTAGCTCTTTAAGAAAGCCTAACAAACCTAATTTAATTTGCACAGCTTTCAGAGAATAGCACTGTGACCTTGATTTGCTTTGGAAGAAGCCAATCTGGGTCAGGATGAAAGGAAGTCATTATGGTGTTTACAACTTTCTAAAGGTCAAACCCCAGACTTTGACCAGAACAGATTGGTTTATGAATGACCGTGCCTCTTCTGATGCACTCAAGAACTGTCTCTAGGGCAAGGGTCTTAGGTTCTACTTTTAATGTTTATAGGTTATAAGTCTTCCAGTATCCAAGCAGACAGTGTAGGCAATGTTGTGTCTTGTCTCTGAGGCCTCTCAACTACTTTCACCAGGACCTGACAAATCATGGATGTTCACCCATGCCGTGGCCTGACATCTGATGCCCTTCAGTGAGAACTGAGAATGTTCTAGCATAATGGCAGGAGCCATATGCATTGGGGATGATTGAGAACCACAGAAAGTTGGAAACATAATACATCCATATTTGGAAGTACAGTGGGCCCATAATAGCCAAAATATATCTTAGTAAAAGAACCAGGGAGGGTGTAGGCCGTTCTAGATTTCAAGACTTATTATACAAAGCGTTACTAATGAAGACACTGTGGTGTTGGTGTACAGATGGAACAACACAGAGAACCTGGAAATAGACCTGCCATATATTGAAACTTTACATATGACTGAGCCAGCAGAGCAGATCCCTGGGGAAAGGATAGACAAGTAAGAATTGCTCAGTCCATTGGTCATCCATCTGGAAGACAATGCAAAGTTTCTCCAGCTCGTACTGTACAAAGGGTCAATCCCAAATGGACTAAGGACTGAAATGGAAAAGACAAAATGTTTAAACCTTTTGAAGAAAATTTAAGAGTATTTCTTTATGACCTCAGAGGAGGGAAGGGTATCTTACACATGACGCAAACACATGGGCCATCAGTGAAAAAGCTGATACATTCCACCACATGAAAGGGAAAAAACTTTTGATTTTCAAAAGATCACATAAAGAGAATGAAGAGGTAAGTCATAAACTGTGATAGGATATGGGCAACACATTTCACCACCAAAAAATTTGTCTCTTAGGAATCAGTAAGGGAAGCAAAACAATGGACAACGGATATGACCAGTCATTTTACAGAAGGGGGAACTCACACAGACCGTAAATATGTACAAGCATGCTCAACCACTTTAGCGATCAGAAAAACTGCATGCTTAATCCAAACTCAGGTATGACTTCATGCATATCTTTTTCACAAAAATTAGAAGTGGGTTCCAGAATGGCAAAAATTAGGTCCTATGGCACTAACTGAAGATAAGAGAAGCTGAAACTCTCATATCCTGCAGCAGACACTATAAGTTGTGTTCCACCACGAACGTAGCATTTTCTAATGGAGACACATATGAGCATAGCGTAGCCCACAGCCTTCTAGTATATTCCCTGGAGAAACTCTTGACAAGAGTGCACCAGATCAGATGTGCAAGCAAATTCAGCCCGGTATTGTTTGTAACAGTAAAAATGGAAAATCTCCAAATATCCTTCAAGGATATGGGAATATATCTATGGAATATATATTATATATAAATATATATGTATTCCTAAATAAATATGTAACTCTACAACCATATATATAACTATAAACAAAATTATGAAACTATAAAGAAACATGATAAAATGACGTGAGATTCCCAATCACCTTTGGTGGCTAGGAAACTGTAGGATGGGAACACAGCTATGGTAGAGCAAGCTGGTATTTCAAAGGCACTGATAACATCCTCTTATTTAAGACATGCACACACCAGGGAATTTATTTTGTATTCTTTACACTGAGTTAGGAGTCTAGCATTTGAATTCTGCCCCACTACTTTCTAGCTGAACAAAGTACCAAACCTTTCTGAGCTTTCAGTTTCTTCATTTGCAAAACTGGGTAAAGGACCCTTCCTCACAGGTCGATAGGAGGCTCAGCAGAGATGAGAACCCGTGACCTTGATCGCCAGTTGTCTGTCAATGGTTGTCATGAATATTATTACCCTGTGAGCTAGCTTGACCTTGATTTGTGCATATGAATCACCCAGTGAAAGGTGGGGTGGTTAAATTAAGATTCTGATTTAGTAAGTGTGGGTCCTGAGTGTGCATTTCGGGCAAGTTCCCAGGTGAAACTCATGATTAAAAGCAGAAGGATCCAGACAATTCCTTTTATTTCTACTGTTCCCACAATGACTCTCTTTTCCTGCCTTTCTGCTTCCCTTTCTTCTTCTCTCTCAAACTCTCATTCTTCCTGTCCTGTACCTGGTCCCCACCCCAACCTATCAAAACCCTACTCATTCTTCAAACCTAAAATCTAGTTGATCGCACGTTAAAACTGCTTGGGGAACTCTTAAAAACCAATGACGTCCCAAGCCACACTCCAGACCAACTGATTCAGAATGTCTGAAGGCCGAACTCAGTTGTCATAGTTTTCAAAGCTGCCCCGATGATTTCCATCGGAAGCCAATGTGAGAACTTCTGCCGGAGGGCCTCGACTCACTAGCAGTCCATCCACATACGATGGGTTGACTCACCAGGACACCTCTTAAGACATGTGGCATCTCGCTGTTTTATTTCATTACATAGGTCCTTGTCCTCTGCTACTTAATCAAAAGAAAGTTTCTTGAAAATCGAGATGTGACCTAGTCATATTGAAAGCTTATGAAAATCACAAGAGAACATTTTGAGTAAGATTTCAAGAAGTATTTCTTGTCTTGAGGTGTATACTAACTAGCATGACTGTTGACCATTATGAAATGGATGCTAGTGCTATCATTGATAAATATTTTAGAGTAATTTACTTGCTTCCAAGTTATTTTTTTAATTTAAAAAATGTTTATTATTTGAGAGAGAGATAGAGCACAAGCAGGGCGGGGCAGGGGAAGGGACAGAGAGAGAGGGAGACACAGAACCCAAAGCAGACTCCAGGCTCTCAGTCACCAGCACAGACCCCGAGGTGGGTCTCAAACTCACGAAATGTGAGATCATGACTTGAGCCCGAGTTGGGCACTTAACCGACTGAGCCACCCAGGTGCCCCTGTTATTTTTAATTTCAGTTGATAATAATCTCAGGTAGCAGTTAATATTCTCAAAAAGTGTATACATCTCTGGGATTATTTACAACAATAAAAATAATTTCCAGTATAAAATATCAATGCTGCAATTGATGGAGTATAATGAAAACACTGTAGGTCTTGAGGCACTGAAAATAAATTCTGTTATAAGGAATATCAGAATGTTTGTGCTACTGCAGAGATTGCTAATTTAGAACAAGAGAATTTTATTGTGAAGCGTTAGCTTTAATATATGGATTAGATTGTTTAAAATTGTGAAATAAAAGAAAATACATCAGACCTTTAAATCTCAAGATACAGGGGCACCTGGGTGGTTCAGTTAGTGAAGCATCTGACTTTGGCTCAGGTCATGATCTCACAGTTTATGAGTTGGAGCCCCAAGTGGGTCTCTGTGCTGACAGCTCAGAGCCTGGAGCCTGCCTCAGATTCTGTGTCTCCCTCTCTCTCTGTCCCTCCTCCTGCTCACACTCTGTCTCTCTGTCAAAAATAAATTAGCATCAAAAAAAATTTTTTTTAAATTTCAAGATACATGCGAAGTTTCATACAATATTCGTAAAGTAACCGAATCTATGTTTCTGCCTCAAGAAACTTTTGTTTCTGATTTGGAATATAAGATTGAATCTTTCTATAATTTTCACTTGCGCATTTTAAAGGTGAACCAAAAGGACACATGAATCCTCACTGCCATCGTGTATGTACACACTCCATGCACTGTGTGCCCGTGGATGCAACCAGTCACTAGCCCAGCATACCGGAAATATTAAAAACGGTCTTGATTTTTAAGATTTGTGTTCACGTGTGCTCAGACATTCACAAACATGCTTGACATCACACATTTTTGCCTGAGGATCCAGATGTAGCGAGGAAATGTCTCAGGTTCCTTCATTAAACATTTCCCCGATTAAACAGGAAAGCTACACATAACCTAAGAGACAATGTGTGGTTGAGGCGACTCTGGGATGAAACTGGAAAATCCCTGGATTCTTGGTCCTGTGTCCAGCTGGGCAATTGTTGGGTAACAGGATTAAGCTAAGAAAGAAGCATTCATAAGGAAAGTACACATGAGGAATTCTGTTAGCCTGTCTCTAGAAACTCAAAAATTCTGTATTCTTGAGCCATCATTTTGTATAGTGACTTCAGGAATGTGTGTGAGAGTCTCCAGCAGGATTCTAGTGAAGGAGAAGGAGGAGAAATAAAGGATAAGGAAAAAAAAAAAGGTGAGGTCAGAGGAAACACGGAAAAATAGAAGTGAGAGAAGAAAAGAGAGCCATAAAGGTAGCATGTAAAAAATAATACCTTAGATTTACTGAACATTCATGTGCACAGGCATTTCTCTAAGTATGCTATTTCTACAAACTCATTTAATCCTTACAACATATTTCATATGAAAGGAAACTGAGGCCCTGAGAGATTAAGTAATTTTCCAAAGGTCGCCCAGCTAGTAAATAATGGAATTTGGATTTGAATTCAGGTAGTCTAGATTTACTACATGTGGTTAAGATGGCACTCAATGATATTTGTGCTGTAAATTGCTGCTGTCATGAAAAAGGCAAGCTGCATACTGCCCAGGATCTTATTTTTTCAGTACTGCATCCTCAGGTTCCGTTTTAGAGTGAATGTGGGTTAGTGAATATTTCTTAAGTCCTTACTATGTGCCTGGAATCGGTCTAAGTGATGAAGATCCAGCAGCGAACTTTCCACACACACTCAAGAAGCTTATATTCCAGGGGAATGTACTTGATATGTAGAAAATATGTGTACAGAATTATGGCTGAAACTAAAATGAACTGGGAGATAAAAGTGGACTTCGCTCCTGTCACATAGGGTGTTTTTCTTTTTCTTTTAATACCTGGGAACTAACATCATCAGTCAATAAAGACAGCCAGCTTTGGGTGCCAAAACAAAACAAAACAAAAAATCCCAACCAGCCATAGTTATAGAAGTTAAGGCTTCAAGAAATACATACAGCAAAAATTATAACGTTTGACAGATAGGACAATGAAACATGCAAAGCATGGGAACCGCCACAAAGAAAACACAGACAGATGAGTCACACAGGTGTCTGATCATAGGTGAACTCCATAGCGCAGGCACGCTCGAACTGGTGAATGTCCTGATATTGACACTCTACAATGCTACACTGCTTTGGAAACATCAAGTTCCAATGAACCTTTATTTAATAGTACATGGTAATGCAATAATTCTGGGAGGGCATTCTGCACCTGGGGACTTTCAGGCTGCTAACCAACCCTGAAATCAAACTGCTAAATAGCGCTTAGTGCACTGGCCAATCTTGAAGTCTATTTTTTTTTTTTTTTTTGCCGGTGTTCAGGTTAATGGTTAAGGGTTGGTATTTAAGCATACTGCAGTTTCTTTTAGTTAATAATACATCATCTCATGGGGTCTAAAGAATCTGTCAAAACAAGTAATGGAAAACTAGATCAATGCTTCGTTTGATCGAGAGGGTGCCTTGGACAAAATGAATCTGGTTATCTGGTTCCAATAGACAAGAGTCATTGATTTCAATAGGAACGATCTATACAACTGGAATGCTTGAGTCTCACAGATGGCTTTAAATCTCTTGTTCCATTTAGAATGGTTTCTACTTTAGAGGTGTTTCTCACTTTGCCTGTAGTAATATCAGGTATTTCTCAGTTTTTAGAAAGAACTATTTGTTTCTTTAAACACAGGACCCCACACCTTGGATTTCACAGTCTATTGAAATCAAGGTCAACTGGAAACTAATACTCTGCTTCCATTCTTTTTGTGCCTTCAGACTTCAACTGAACCCACTGAGAGAGGATAGCCTCAAATACCATGTAAGTCTGGGATATGAGAAATCCCAAAATATGTTGGGATTTCTTTCTTCCTTCCTTTCTCTTTCTCTTTCTTTTCTTTTCTCTTATTTCCTATTTTGCTTTTTGAGCCTACTTAACTAGCTTGCTTAGCTATTCGACCACTGTTAACATTTTACCAACAAGGAAAAATTTTTATTGCTTCTCAGCGGAAACATTTCATGTCTTAAAACTATTCATGAACTTAGGAAGATTTTTTTTTTCACAGAAAATATTCCCTTGGTCTTTACACAGATGCTAAGTCAAATTTGTTCAACTTTTACTCTCTTTGTTCTTTCTTTTGGGGGTTGATTGGCTCTAGAATACAGACTCATCAAGATAACATCTTGATCTAACTTTAAAAAAATGTATTTGTCCAATTGTTCCAGCAAAACTATATTTGTTTGTTTGTTTAATGTTTATTTATTGGGCGAGAGAGTGTGTGCACATGAGTGGGGGAGGGGCAGAGAGAGAGGGAGAGAGAATCCCAAGCAGGGTCCGGCTTTCAGCACAGAGCCAGATGTGGAGGTGGAACTCACAAGCCATGAGATCACGACCCGAGCCGAAATCAAGAGTCCGATGTTTCACCAACTGAGTCACTCGGAGGGGAGGGCATCTCCCAAATAAAACTATTTTTTAAAAACAATCAAGACACCTCATGTTTTATACAGTAAAATTAAATGTGAAAAATTCCATTTCTAACCTAAGTTTAAGTAAATTTAAAGGAAAAATCCTTTCAAATTTCCTGCAAGGTTGAAAATTTCCGGAACATTCCAGAAAAAAATACCAAACAAAATCAAGTAAAAATAAGCAGAGACTGTACCTTTGCAGTTGAAAACTGAAGTCGTAATATCACTGTGAATTAACATCACGTAGTCGGTTATAGAGACAAACTTACAAGTGCAAGGCACACAGAATCTTTTAGTTCTTAGAGAACCCTGCTTTTGCGCTTTTGGGGTGTGCATCAGTTTCTAGAATTAACCATCTAGAACATCTGCTCCATTTGTGCTGCTGATGGGGAACAGAAGATGCCACCTCAAGATAATGCCACTTTCGGATAAGGCTTACTTGCAGATGAAGGCGACTGAGAATCAAAGAGATACAGGAGACAGGATGTGTACTCTACCCTCCAGCAATCTGCCTCAAAGCAAGGCACCTGTGTCCTTTGGGAAAGCGCCCTCCCCTCTCCCATATGAGGGAGCTGAGAACAACCTTTCGCACCAGAGACAGAATGCAGGATGAGTCTGAATAAATACACCTTAATAAAGGACTCTTATCTACCATTAGTTTCCTACTACTCTTAGAACCCCAAACCCCCTTTTCTCTGTCAGTCACGTCTCTGTAATTTATTGCCCTCTGTTAAAATACGGGGTAAGCCCCAAGTCTAACCACTTCTTTGAGTTTTTCACTTCTTCTCTGTGAGGTCCCTGTGCCTGTAAAAATATTAACGACAAATGAAAGTTGTATGCTATTCTTCTGTTAATCTGTCGTTTGTCAGTTTAATTCACAAGCCTCTAGCAGAACACCTAAAAGAGTAGAGGAAAATATTTTCCTCCCCTACACTGCCGAAAGGTGTGCTATAAATGGTTTTGTCAGTCTGAGCAGTTTTAGAAGTCCTAGCCCCTGGGTATGGTGGAAACATAACGGGCAACTATTAAATCTACATGTGTTCATTCTTTAAGCACCTGCGGTATACCATAGCTGTGTTTGGAACTATGAAAAAAATGCCATTGGGGCCAACCTCAAAGGAACCAAGGATGTAGAGCAGAAGAGAGAAGGCAGTCAACAGTTGAAACCCTATGAAGACAGGGTTATTTGAGACAATGGAGAAAAGTAAGGCGCCTGGGACTGCTGGTACCGAGGAAGGCCTTTGCAGTGCTTGAATCCAACATTCTTTTTATGTATGTATGTATTTAATGATTGTTTATTTATTTAACATTTATCCATTTTTGAGAGATAGAGAGAGAGTGCAAGCAGGGAAGGGACAGAGAGAGAGAAAGACATAGAATCCCAAGCAGGGTCCAGGCTCTGAGCTGTCAGCACAGAGCCTGATGTGGGGCTCAAATCCACGAACTGGGAGATCATGACCTGAGCTGAAGTCAGACGTTTAACTGACTGAGCCACCCAGGCGCCCCAAGAAATGCCTCTCGGTGATAGGGTGATAGGACTCAGCCCACAGTTGGGGTCTCTGCCAGCACTTAGCCGTGCACACCTGGAAATGGCTTCAGTCCTCCTGAGTCTCAGCTTCCTTAGACTGGTCAAAGCCACCTGCACCAGCACCATCTACTTCCTTGAGGAGATCCAACTCTGCGATGCCTACAGGCTGTGGTGCCTTCAAGGCTGTGCGTAAACATGCAATGGAACTCATTAATTTACATAAAATATGTGAAGATCAGCCCTTGCTTCAACTTATCTATTCTACAAATCATTGAAGGCAGGACCCGTCTCTCCTACTACTTTTTCTTTTTAACATTTTTTTGTGTGCAAAAGAGTTACCCGGGGAACACAGCGAAAGTACAAGCCCTTCAAAACGTCTGCTCCTTAGAACCAGTCCGCCTTCGGATTCCGGGAGTCTGGGCTGTGCCCAGGGATTTGCATACTTAAGTTCCCCCAGGTGATTGTGATGTGGGTTGTGGATTATTGTCCTGGGTTGTGGGCAGCAACTCAGGAACACTGAAGCAGGGGATTAAGCCTGACCCTGAGCCACTTCTCCAGCTGAGTACTTTCAGAGACTCTAGGGAAGTTTCAAATCAATCTCTTTGGAATGCTTCAGATTAGAGATAAACCCCTTAGATCTGTTTTGATCCAGTCGTGGTTACAGGCTGAACCGAAATGAACTACAACGGGGCATTGATTATCTCGTTACAGTTAAATCCACGGGCCAAAATTTTCCAAGTTGTATCAGTGATAGAAACAACACGAAGGGGGCAGCAGGGAGAGGAAAGTGGTAACTAACTCTGCTATATGAGTACTGAGTTTGCAGTGACCAAGGTAAACCCTCCCGGGGAACATGGAATCCTTCTCCTGAGAGACATCTTGAGATGTTTATTTTGAGACGCCCCATTGTGATGCTTCCCTTACTGGTCATGTGCCTCTCTGTGCCCGGCCTGGATTTTGTAGTCCTTCTCTCATATTTCTCTATGCTGTTCTTAGCTAAGAGTAAAAATGACTGGGACTCTCCACTGCAAAACAAACCAACAAACAGAAAACCTTCTATATACATATAAGGAAAATATTAAAATAGTTTTTCGGTTTACTCATCTTATTTTCAAGTGTGGTGAGCGCTATTTTGGGTCTTCAGTGAACATGCCTACGTTTTCAGAGAGGGAATTCATTGGTCCAAAGTCAGTCCTGCTGTGGGCCAAGCTGTGTGCAGTGAAGTCCCATGTCCTTGCTCTGGTTTCTGGATTCAGTATGACCACCCCAGTTCTTATGATTTTCAGTCCATTTTTTAAAAACATTTTTTTAAAAACATTCATTTTTTTTGAGAGAGAGAGAGAGAGACAGAGCACAAGCAGGGGAGGGGTAGAGAGAGAAGGAAACAAAGAATCCAAAGCAGGCTCCAGGCTCTGCATTGTCAGCACAGAGCCCGATGTGGGGCTCGAACTCGCGAACTGTGATATCACGACCTGAGCTGAAGTGGATCCTCAACCGTCTGAGCTACCCAGGCGCCCCTTCAGCCACCCTTTATACTGACTCTAGAGTGTAGATCTGTGTTGATTTCCTACTAAACACCTTACATTTGCCTTCAATATAAAATTGAAATGCTTCTAAAATGGCAAAATATGAGTAGGGGCTTTCATAAATATGGAATATCTCTGCTGCTCTTTCTCCTCCCCTTTTTTCTCTCCCTTCACCTCCCAATAAGAACCCCAGCCTTCAGCCTGGCTGCCAGAGCTCTTCTCTCCTAACTTGTAATGCTTACCTCACCATAGCAGTTTCACATGTAGTTTGGAAATTTTCTAATCTACCACTCTGACGGGGACTCCTTGAGTTCATCTCTTCTCATATCCCCAGCATGAGCTCATGGCCTGGAGTTTGTGTTAAATGAATACATTTTTTAAAAAGAATAAATGAATGATTTGTCTCAAAAAATGATGTATATCTATCTTATGTGCTTCCTTGAAAGTAATAACAAATAATATATTTGTAACAATATATATTTTTTTACTTTTACTTAGCTCATCTGAAATAGTTCAGTACCTAAGTGACATAACAGTTCATGTTCTTCCTAAGTGATACATTATATATATATATATATTTTTCTGTGTTATAGACTACTTTTTATTTGTTTTCTTAAACAATTTTTTAATTGAAGTATGGTTGACATATCATACTAGTTTCAGGTGGACACCATCGTGATTTGACATTCACATAAGTGACGAAATGCTCACTGTAAGTGCAGTTACTAACTTCACCTTACAAAGTTACTACAATATTATCAACTACATTCCTGATGCTATAGTTTTCGTTCCCATGAGTTATTTATTTTCTAACTGGAAAACTGTTTTTAATTTTATTCATTTACTTTGAGAAAGACAGAGACAGTGTGAGTGGGGGAGGGGCAGAGAGGGAGCAAAAGAGAGAGAGAGAGAGAGAGAGAGAGAGAGAGTAGGGAGGGGCAGAGAGAAGGAGAATTTCAAGCAGGCTCTGCACTGTCAGCGCAGACCCTGACACAAGTCACAAACTCACCAACTGAGAGATCATGACTTGAGCCAAAACCAGATGCTTAACCTACTGAGCCATGCAGGCACCCCTCTAACTAGAAAATTTCACTTCTTAATCCATTTCACCTATTTCTCTCACCCTGCAACCTCCCCTCTGCACTGGCAATCACCAGTTCTCTGTATTTATGTCTGTTTCTGAGTGTTTTGTTTTTTAGATTCCACACGTCAGTGAAATTATATGGAATTTGTCCTTCTCTGTTTGACTTATTTCACTTAGCATAATACCCTCTAGGTCCAATGATAGATTGTATTAGATTTTTAAACAAGCATTACGATAGTTTAAAAAAAAAATCAACATTTGAGGTTAAGGACCTACTTCTAATCAGACTCTGATGGCCATTCACAAATCAAAGTTTGTTTGATTAAACGATTCCGGAAACACACATCTGAGTTCCAGGCTTGGGTTTCAATGCCATGAGAGGTTAGCAAATGCAGGTGGCTGTCCCCACTATCACTTACAGAAGATGACCCACATAGATAGCCGAGAACTGAATCACATCTATTCTGACCGAGGGAAAAACACAACAATCCTTAGAAAGACAAGCCAATGAGCTTTTTGCCTCGCTAATACACAGGAAAGAGTGAAACAGGGGCCATTTCCAAGCCATCTGGCATTTTGACTGCTTTTCGCCTGGGCATAAAAGTGATTTCCATATTTACAAAGGGCGTGGAGAAGGCCACATATTGGGGTGGTCACACCCAGAGTTCTAGAGTCAGACTCCCAGGCTAACAGGCCAGCTTTACTATTCACCACTCTTACGCCTTATTTCACCTCCTTCTGCCATTTCCTCATCAGGGAAATAGAAGAATTGTAACCTACCTCCAGGGAGTACAGGGGCATTCCAATGACCACATAGGGAATGCTTTCCACCATGCCCTGCACACAGTAGGTGGGCTCAGTGACTATTAGCTACTGTAATTATCCACTTATATCTACTCTTCTGAGGTGTGTGTGTGCGTGTGTGTGTCTTGTAAGAAATGACTAGAGATTTTTCAAATGCTTTCTAGTATCTCTAGGGAAAAGATGTTTTTCTTTCTTGACCTTTTTGATTCAATTTATAAATAAAAGTACTGAACAGCTTTGCATCTCTCTAGAGCTATGACCTTATGGTGTTTTATTTTTTTACATACTATCCCATGTTTTTACTTTATTTCTTCATTTTATTCTACCAATATTTTATTCAGGACTTTTTCACCAGGACACTTACAAGATTGTAGTTTTTCTGAAATATTTTGCTCAAGACTGGAGTTGGTTTATAGTGATTGGTAAAATAACAAAAATGGAAACAAAAAAATTAGGGCACCTATTATTTTACTTTATGTACTAGGAGTTAAGTTGTAGGCTATTAGATATTAAACTTTCCTGAAATGGAGAAAAATTCACTTGTGACAACCTTGGGGTAAGAGTTTCCTTAGGGACAATTATTAGAGAACTTTATTATTTCTCCCAAGATTATTGGCTAATTATATTAATTCTCTTAATTATTCTCTTAATAATTCTCTTAACTTTGATAACATATATTATAACTGAAAATCATTCCAATTCATCTATGTTTCAAATTTATTAGCATAGAGCATTCAAACTATTTTTTACTTTCATGGATCCGTGTCATTATTTCCACATTCTTATTTTGTGTATCAGCGAATTTTCTATTTTTTTATTAGCTGAGCTCGTATTTTTCTACGTCCAACTATTTGGCAAAGACCCAGCTATTGTATATTATAGTTTTCTATTTTCATGGACACTCACGTATATGTTTTTAGTTGATTTTCCCCTTCTGATTTCATTTTCTATACTTGAATTTTTGAAGAAACCTTTTGAGTTGATTGCTTACTATGTTCGTCTTTTTTATTTTGTTGAGAATGTGATTTACAGCCCTGACAGGTAACCCCGGGACCTCTCTCCAGGCCTGCTCCCTGTCCCGGGAGGCTCACTGTGAGGTCCACAACCCGGGCTCCACTGCGAGGGGCTCCTGAGATGTCAGGCTTCCGGACAGAGATGGAAGGAGGGGGGTAGCGGACGAGGTCAGGGTCTTCGTCAACCTGGCCCCCTTCCTGCCTGGTTGCCATGAGCTCCTGGGCCCTCTGGCTGTGTCCTCTGCACCCCTCAACTAGATGACCGACTCAGTATCACTGTATTCCTGGGTCCCAGGAAAGGAAGGAGAGGTGGACACAGTTGGGCTGCCCTGCTATCTGATGGCTTCCCCGGACCTCACCTTTGTAAAGAGTGTATCCATAACTCGGCTCAAATCGTCTCGTAGTGAATGTGCCACATCTGTCCTGTTGGGACCCTGACTGACACAATAGCTATGCATTTTCCTCAGAGGATGTCTGAATACATCCCACAGGATTTTATGAGTTTATGCCCCATCTTTTCATTAGCGATATTTATTTAAATATCATGCCATTGTGATCTTGACTTCTTCTTTAAGCTAAGAGTTATTTAGGAGGAAGATTCAAAATGTTATAGGTAGGCTTCTTCATGTTTGTTTCTAATTTTATTTGGTTGTAATTTTATTGCACTGTGAGCAGATTTTGATTCTTACTTTATTTGTGGAATTCATGGGATTCCATCAGCTTTTCTTTGGATTAAATTATGGACAATTTTAAAAAATGTTTTCATTTATTTTTGAGAGAGAGAGAGAGAGAGCAAGAGAGCAGGGGAGGGGGCAGACAGAGAGGGAGACACAGAATCTGAAGCAGACCCCAGGCTCTGAGCTGTCAGCACAGAGCCCGACATGGGGCTTGAACTCACAAACCGTGAGATCATGGCCTGAGCTGAAGTTGGACACTTAACCGACTGAGCCACCCAGGCACCCCAATTATGGACAATTGTTATACCTATTTTATGAGCACTGGAAAAGATGTATTTTTATATTCAGGAGATGGTCTGACATATCAGGTTAATTATTAATTGGAATATTCAGGCTCTAGTGCCATTCAAAGCATGGGTCTTGGTTTCTTAACCTGTCCATGATTCAATAAATACAGAACTTGACAATAAGGATTTGGAAAGTTTAGAGCAATTTGTCAGAGCTAACAATGCTGGCTGAGTCTAAAATGAAAGATTGGGGCTTATGTTTTAAATCTTTCTTATAACTCATTTTCATCATGTTTCACAACAGTAACGGTCCATGATAAAAAGGAAAGTAAGCCACAAGACAAAACTGTTCCTTCACTACAGGAAGTCCGAGAAACGTTGCTCTAAATTCTTACTTATTTTGGCCAATTTGATTTATCAGAGATCCTTTACTCACTCTTCACCCTCACCCACACAGAGGACACATCTGTGTCCTCTTCTTCCAGGCCACTTGTCCCAACCCCTCCCCCACCACACATACAGAGCAAAGTCCTAGGAAAACAGGACACTTTCAAAGACTGAGGGTTTGGGTCGCTGAAGAGGGCTGTCATGCAGTCTCTCTCCAATGAAAGGTGTTGCCTCTTTTGAAGATATCACAGTCCCAACATCAACTCCAGGACAAGAGGGACAGACTCATATCTGCTACATCGTTTCATCCCCACAAAAAGCTGAGATGTAGCAGGAGGAGTTCAGAAAACTCAAGCTTGGGATTGGTGTTTATCCTGGTCTTCTGACTGGTTACTCCCTTGTGAGGTTCTGGGGAAAATGAAATGAGCCAAGTCACATGTGGCAGTGAACACTCAATCACGTTGACAGTTCAGAGCATTATATGCACATGAAGAAGATCAACAAAATGATAGGAGGGGATGATAATGACCAAACGCCAACTTAGCCTTCCTGCAATCCTGTAACTAGGCTTGGAGAAGCTGTTCAAGGTAGACTGGGTGGTCGGCACCTGGAATAATGAAGTTAATGAACCATCTCTTTTTCAGATACATTTTGCATCGGAATGGTATTTATACTCTGTTCTAAAAGCCTGTCTTGCTTTTCATCCTATAACCAGACCAAAAAAAAAAAAAAAATGAGTACTTGAATTTAGAGCAAACTACTTCTTTCTTCTAAATGGTGTGCTTTGGAAAATCAAGAAATTATGCACTCACAGTTAGAGAAACTCAAGCAAATAAAAATTTTTCTTTTGATGATTTTTTTTTAACTCTCCATGACTCTCATTAGCCTGTTTTTGATAAGGGCGCTCCCTTGAAGAAATTATCAAACTCAGTCCAGTGTCTTTGTGCTTTGTGAGAACATTAGCATTATTTTAAGTTCTTGCTATTATTAGTGTTTCACAAATGAATTATGAAAAAAATTATTTTTAGCCTTTTGCCAGTACTAAAATAAGGAAGTGGTTTCCATTAAAAGTTATGTGAGATTTCACAGTGGATTTCTATTAGAATTACACTGAAATTTCTTGAAGTTGAAGCCAATGGTGTAAAGTTTTAGCCACATCTGTCTCCAAGATGAGTTATTAGGCTGACTTTGAAATCTGATAACTCTGTTTTGCTGAGTCACTGTAATCTATTGCGGCCCCTTGGCACATTTTGCTTTGAATCCTTGATATGGGGCCTGGCCACCACGGGTGCTCCGTAAATGCTTATTGGATAGAGCCATTCAACACTTTTTATATTGCTGATGCAGAGTGATTTTGTGGGCTGTTTTTCAAAACACTTTCATAAAGCTGACTGTATCTCCTGCTTTCTCACTTTTTCCCTCCATAATACTCAAATTCAAAAATGAGTCTTTTGTATGTATCAAGAATCTTACAAGTTCACATCCTTTGGCACAGCAATTCCATTTCTGGGAATTTATACAGAGAATAGAACCCTAAACCTGAAGCAGAGTGCCATATACAAATATGATTATAGCAGTATTATGTACAGTAATAAAAGATTTGTAATGTCCTGAGTGTCCACTAAGAGAGAAGGAGCCAAGAAAGACTGAATGTTAACAAATGTTTACAAGACCACATAAATATTACTGTTTTTGTAAGAAAATAAAAAAGACCGTAGAATTGTATACACAATATCTTTACATCTATATTTTAAAATATCTTATACATAATAAAAACGCTAGCAGAAAATACTAAAAACATTAATGATCTTGTCATAAAGTACTGAAACTATGACTGACATTTTCCTTTCAACTTTTCAGAATTTTGCACATTTTCTTTCATCAAGCACACATTACTTTTATCTTTGAAAATCATCACACATTTTAGTTTTAATTAATCACTACTCATCTTAGCCTTATTACAGAGACTACGGAAAGTCCCTCATCTGTTACATATTTGGATCTGAAACAACAAAATTATATGTTTCTAGACAATACATAAAATACATGTATCTACTTATGTGTTTGGTTTAGACTACAACCGTATTTCAATTTTAGTTATGCAGAAATGGATACAGACTTCTATGAGGAGCATCATTTTGTGTCCAAGTTTTAAAAGAGCATCAGGATCTGCAAAAGATGAGATTCAAGGTGTGTCTATAGAAGCAGCAGGGAAAGTAAGAGTCACGGTGCAGGTCGGCCTGGACAGCAGTGAGGGGGAGTACCGCTCTTTTGAGTATGCACTCAACTCTACGGGGACCTGCATGTGCCTTGCACTGAAAGATGAAAATTTATTTCAAAATATCCTTGTTTGGCGAATATTTCAACTCATTTACGACAGTGAACTTCACTGAAGATGCAAAGAGAAATTAGCTGAATGCAGTAGATATTTGCTTTTCCTCCTCCACTTGACATTCCTCTTCTCCTTTCTCTCTGACCACTGTGATTCCTTCAGAGCGTGGGACTCCAAAAAATTTTCCTAAGTATTTTTGAGAAAGGAAACCCACTGTTCTGGGGAAGGAATAACGGGTGGAGATGGTTTGCCCTCATGGTTGTCATGACACAAACGTGGAAGTATACTGTTGAGTCTGGATGGAAGGCAACCTTAGAATGAACCAGACACATGAAGAGCAGGGGCACAAGAAACCAGGTCTTCGATGGTATCATTGAAATGGTGGATCCAACCTCACCTGAAACCTTCCTGATCACTGGACTTTTAAGTCATAAGAATAAAAATACTTTTTATTGTTTATGCCATCTTTTAAAACATAAACTGTTGTGTGTGTGTGTGTGTGTGTGTGTGTGTGTGTGTGTGTGTTTATGTTTAGTAATCTCTACATCCAACGTGGGGCTCAAATTTATGACCCAAATTCATGACCCCAAGAACAAGAGTCACATGCTTTCTGAATAAGCCAGACAGTTGCCCCTGTTTGGGCCATTTGGAATAGAGTTTTGGGTTACTTACAGTTACAAGGCTGCTAATTGGAACTGTGTGCTATTTAATTCTTACTTGATTAAAGGAATGTTTATAAAATGAATGTCCTTAGTTGAGGGCAGTACTTTGATGCTGACTTTGGGAAGATGCAGAGCCATCCATCTACCATCTTCAAGTTATGTCAATTAGACCTAAACAGCCTCACAGGTCTGCCTCCTGCTTTCCAACCTTTTGACTCTTATCCTCTTTCAGACCACCTCCATGTTGTACTTGGATCACCACCATATCTAGGTTTCTCCTGCCTCCAGTCCATTCCTCTCCAGTCCATTCTACAGCCAGGGTGCTGTTTCCAAAGGATAAATCTGATCATCTCTCTGGTCTGTTCAAGACCTTCCTGTGTTTCCCATCACTCTTAGCATCAAGTTCAAACTCCTTAACCAAGACCCTGTACAATGAGTCCTACCCACCTGTGCAACTTCCCTTCTCCTTCCTCCCCTCTCCACATCCAGGCACATTGGCCTCTATCTGGCCCTCACATAAGAAGCCTCAGTCCAGCACGGACTGTTCCCTCTACGGGAAGATTCTTCCCTCCCATCCTTCCTGGTTGGCCTTTCCTCATCTTTCGGGTCTCAGTGTGGACAGCACTTTCTTTGGGGAGCCTTCTCTGTGCTTCTGCTTGTGCCTCTTTGGCAAGCATTCTCTTCCACCACGTCACAGGCCGATTGTATGACATTGGAATTGCCCAGCTCTTACTAGACTGGAAGCTTTGTGAGGGCAGGTCCACTTTCCTCGCCCTCAGGCCCTCACCTGTAGCACAGCTCTTGGCACACCATAACAGCTCTGTAAACACTTGTTGAACGAGTTAATTAGAACATTATTCATCTGGCAAATCGAATATATAATACCATAAATATACATATCACTGCAAAAAACTATGTTGTGCATACATGTATCTGTGTCTAATCCTGTAAGTTTTTTTTTTATATTGTAACACATGAAGTGAAAATGGTTCCAGTTTTAAAGAAGTTAAAAACATTTCATTTGGGTTTTCATTTCATGAATCATAGAACGTGTGCCAATTTTCTAAGCAAACTGCTGTAACTCTGTTACGTGAGATGGTGTGGGGGAGAAGGCTTTAAAAATAGCTGACCGGATATCCCTCTTGGTGGCTTGGGTTATGTAAAAGTATTTTGTGTTAAGCCAATGTCTCACAATGGATCACTGAGCTTTGAAAAGGCTGTTTGGGATCTTTTTTTCAGTGTTAAATATCTGCTTATAAACAGAATCAGACTGAAAATCTCCTAGAGAAAGGGTACAATGTCCAAATCGTTATCACTTTTTAACTCCAGGTACTCAAAAAATTCCAATGTTAATACTGAAAGTAACTTAAAAAAAAGTAACAAAGTCCCTTAACAACCTAGTGAGAAAGAAGCCAGGATTCTTATAAAGCAATGTTGTTAGATTTGGGCTTAAAATGCTTCTCTATTAGAGCAGAACAAGCAGATAGTATCTGGAATTATTAAATATTTATTTTCGTTTTGAAAAAGAAGTAATTTGGGGACATTGCTCTCATTAAGACTCCATGAAAGCAAAATGGTAGGGAATGTGGTTTGAGAGTTTATTATGGACCAAATCCTTGGGCACAGCTGTTTGGACTGAAGTAGATGAGTCCGCTGTCCTCTGTTATGCCCTGATCCAAAAGCTATATCCAGGCAAAGACGGAATGATAAGCTGGACCAATCAGGTTCTCTCTGGAGTGGGAAATAAGTGCTTGGGAGGGAGACCAGAAGCCCAGGACAAGAGAGAGAAGGTAGAAGAGAGCCGCCCTGGTGGATGATGTGAATGAGCAGAAAAGACCAGCCAGGTCACACGCAAGGTGGAGGATGGCACGGTTGGTTAGCTGGGGCAGGAATGACAGCAACAGAAACTTCTACTGCGATTCTGTAATTCCTGCTGTGGATGGGACAATGAGGTACATGGTCATGAAACCTGCATATTCCTAAAGCAACTTCCGTCATCCATGAGACCTGCCTCAAGCTTCAGATTCCCATACCTCTTACTGACTTTTGGGTATATCTACAAAACCCGTGTTTCTTGAGACAGCAGGAAAATCTCTGTTCCCCATCACAAAAGCCTGTGTAGATCTAAGGCAGCCCACAGGCTCATGTGGCTTGTACATCGCAGCTCCCCGCTGCCGGACGTCCCCCTTGGCATGGCCACGCCATTCAAAGCCCAATTTTGCGAAAGCACTGCCAGACTCACCAGTCTCATCCAGTTAGAGTCGTGTGACCTCCATCACTCCCCACCCTCACCCCCATCCCTCCTCCCAGTTGGCAGAAGGGCCCATTCAGCATCTTGCTAACTCCGTATCTGAACAGTTGTTGGGATCCCTGCTGCATGGAGATCAGGAATCACTCTGTTATCCTGAGCACCGTGTATGGAGCTTCTAAAGGCGGTGTGCCCTCATGATTACAGGATGGAAGAAATGCATTGCCAGGCACCTGCAGTTTCACTGTTTGTACTGAAAATATATGGAAAGAGTCTAATAAGTGAGAAGACCATCAATGAGAGCAGCTGTTCCAAGTAGTTTTTAACTAGCTGCTCCCAGTGGGATTGTCTGTCCTATTGACAGGAAAACTAAATCTTCTTCATTCTCTCTACATTTTGGCTCTGTATTGATAGTACTGATGTATTAGTTAGTTTTCCTGCCAAGTGTGTTTAAGACACAGTAAGTACTAAATATAGGACTGATTCTTAAATGCTTATTTCTTGATGGGTTGAAAAATTTTTAGAAGATATAATTGAACAATACAGTTTGAGTTTTGAATATATGTTTGCCTGGAGCCTTTTCTAAGGGGCATCTGTTTTCTATAGTGAATTATATTGATGACCAAACACTAGCTTTTATTTCCAGTTCAATTAATTGTATTTTTCTTTAGGCTTCACATAATAAAACCTAATTATTACACAACTTTTATGTACATTCATGTAGATTTCGCATTATTCAAAACAACTGAATAATTAACATGAGTATGTGGCAAAGTGAATCTATAAGGTAAATACTAATGAGATTCTCAAAGTTGAGTTATGAAAAAGAATTAGGAAGGGAAGCTTTATTATTCTTCATTTGTGTCCTGAAACAAGGATATTTTATCTCACAGAATATCTCTCAAAAATGGATGGTCTATACTCCCCGCATGGTATATCAATTATATTAAAATCTACAAACAGGGAAGCCTGCTTGCTCCCCAATAAAGCCCAGAATCATCTGAGATGTGACAAGTGCAGATTCCCAGGCTACAGCACGAGAATTTTTGCCAGGATATCTGCCTTTTAAAATAAGCTCCACAAAGGACTATTACACAGACTAATAAAGTATCAGAAGTGGACAAAGGCTTTCCTTCTGAATTTCACTTCTCTTTGTACTTCTTCCCTGTCTACTGACAGGGAATTTTCACCCTTTTCTGTGGGAACCATAATTACCCACGGAGCACGGCCTCACCCTCTAGTCTCAAAAGGCCAAATACGCATAAAAGGTGAAAAACAGTAATAAGATGATGGGAATGGGGAGAAAACTGGTGTGCCGTGTGCTGTCACATGAAATGTAATACATCCTTTTTATATCTGAAGATGAACACACGATCTTAAACTTACATTTATATGGCTCCCCAAGTAGTAGTGACAGGTTCGCCATATATATAAGGCAAAACACAGCTTTCTCTCAGACAGCTAGAAGTCAACCAGGCCATATGGAAATTTTACGTGATCTTTGTTCATTGACTGCCAGCACCCAGTACTAACCACCTGGGGTAATGGCTGATAGCCCAGGGGCAAGTCACCTCACACTACCCATTCTCCATTTAATCAGTAATCAACTAAACCTTGCACTTGGCCAGAAGCTCTTCACTTGTTACAATTTGGTTGACCGGAGCCACTTCTAAAAAACAAATTCAACCTAATGTCAAACGTCCAATGGAACAACTACGCAGAGTAAGGGTCAAGAATGTGGACACCAGTTTAGAGAGAATTTTTCCAAAATGCACATAATGAGAAAAACAGGATTAGATTCTTTTCATGTACTTCAAATGCTTTATTTGCTTTGTTTGGTACTATGTATGACCTTCAAACGTGTTCAAATTAAATTATTTCAAGCAGCTAAAAAAAATAATTGCTGGTGAAGAAAAGGCAGGCTTTACAAAGTGGAAAGACGTGGTTCGTGACAATAGACTTAGGAATAAATGCCAAAGGATAGCGTGCAGCAAAAATTTTAACCAGATCCTCCTTGGTACAAAAAGCAAGGACCATAGCTGTTCAAGGGGTCTGGATGAGCAAGGCAGGGGGCTGAAACCAAGCTGGCAAGTGAGATTACTTTGATGAGGGTCTAAGTCAAGTCGTTATTCCAAGTTACATCTTCTGGGAAGAGATAATATTTCGATAGTTACCATTTCTTCTATAGATTGACTGAGTCAACCTTGATTTTACCTGGGCTGGCACTCATGCTAGATGCATTCAAAACAAAAAGTGTCTCGTAATTTGGTGATAAGCAATGATTAACCAGTAACTCCGTTCTCACATTCCCCCAGTCCACCTTGGGCAACTGCCAGATCAGTTTCCTAGCTAGAGTTCACCCATGTGCACTTTGCTGGCCCGAATTTGTTGCTCCTGAGGGTAACTCTCTCCTCACATGTTAATATAAGAGGCTTCTTGGCCAGGGGAGAAGGTTGCTGACCCACCATTTCTGCTGGCCAGACTGTTGTCTGGATTCCTGAATCCTTGCCAGCGTTCTTTGGTGGCAAGCAACAGAAATTATTTAGGCTAACTCAATGATAAAAGAGGAATTTGTTGGAATGACATGGGGGAGCACACAGAAGTTGAAGAAAAGTTAAATAAACAGGCCTCAGAAAAGACCAGCCTCAGGGCCGTTGTGAGGATCAAGGTACAAAAACTAACGGAAAGTTTTTCAGGGCACTGCTGTCAGGATGAATAAGCTCCTTGCGTTTTCAGCTGAAGATCCAAATTCCTGGGGGAGGGCACTTACTGGCTCAGCTGAGGTCATGTGCCCACGCCCTTGGCAATGAGGGGATGACAGTTTTCTCAAGTAAAATCAACATGCTGCCACCAGAGGGGGACAGGAGAGAGGTCAGGAAAAAAGAGCAGATGTCCACCACACTCTGGTTTCTGGGGTCACCTGGTTTCCATCTGCCCCCCTGTTGACTTTAGACATACTATCTCCTCTTTGTTTAGGTTCTTCTGGCCAAGTTGATAACCACCAAGTTTGAGTCAATCTTCTACCTGGCTTGACCTAAAGACTGAAGTCAGTTGAATTCCAATGAGCCTTCTGATCTGTGTCTCCCTTATTCCCACTCACTACGTTGGTCTGGGCTCTTCTCGGAACATTCGGATGTTCGTAGGCCACCAGGTTCTCAGAGATTCTCCAGATTCACGGCGTTCTTACGCCGGTCACTGTTATCCCGGGCTCTTTGGCCCCAAATGCTTATTTTAAGCAGAACAATCCAAGATGTTTATATATATACTTCCAAAACTTTTTTAAAAATGGCAAGGCAAACAAGCAAACAAACAGAACCACTCTAGTTCCTTTGGAAATGCATAACACTCAAGAATCTATTTACACGGAAATTACTTCACATATGTGCAAAAGCCACATCTTTCAAAAAATCCAATGTCTGTGAATTCAATGCCACTAGGAACAATTCTAATTTATGCCTATTCCTGTTAGTAAACTGAAATAAAAAATTGAAACAAAGACTTTGTGATATCATCAGAATCTCATATTAAAAAATGAATAGCCCGACTGATCCCTCAGATGTACAATGAGAGACTGTAAAGCGAAGCGGAAAGACTTTTGGCTGCTGGGTTCTAGTAGGTACAAGCGGATGAAGTCTGGTCAAATACGGCCAAATATTACTCTTCTCCACCACGAATACCAGCTGAACGCCTAACATGATAGGCGCCCTGCTAAGCACTTACAGACATCATTGTATTTAGTCATTATATACAGGAGCCTATAGGTTTATACTGTTACCCCCTTTTAATAAATAAGGAAAGCAAAGTTCACCAACTCAGCCAGGACCATGCAGAGGGTTCTGGGTGGTATGAGTTAATGCAAAGACTGACTTTCTAACCGTCATCTCAAATATGTTTGTCTCTGTGAAAAGGTTTTGCAGGGGCCAATGGTCTTCATAGTAAAAATGGTGAGAAATGATGGATTTAAGAGTTCAGGGAGAAAACATGAATGTAATTAAGAATCTCTTAATTTTGTTCTAATGCACAGCTGCGCTCGGTTGTACTTCTCCAGAAAGCCCGGATACAGACGACTGGGGGGTCACCTGGTGGGGATCGGGGCTCGTCATGGCGATTCTGATGAAGATCATCACCTTCAACATGCCTATCGGATTAGGAGCCACCACTCCCATGTTAGAAGCACAAAGCACGCTCTTCCTCATAGTGAATAAACAGGAAAATTCTAGGCCAAGAAAAGCTTATAATAACAACAACAAAGAGCCCACTCTATTTAGAGCAAGTCAGTGATTTATCCAAATGAAAAAGCCCAGCAGTTTCAACGTGAAAACAAGTCTGGTTTTCGTGACGCTTTTCTTACTGTTACTTCGTGAAGGTGAACTTTATTGAAATAGATTCCCAAGTAAATCATTTACAGTATGTTAGTAGATGGATGTTAACAGTAATTAGCATTTGTCTCCTGTTTTTACATCAGAACGTGATAAACACTTTGCATTCTTGCTAACCTGATCAGATAAAAAGTTCAGGAGTCATATGTATGATGAGGCTCAAAAGGGTCCAGGTGATACTTTGTTTCAATAAGGTCAAAATTTCCAACATTTTCCTCCTTTCCAAAATTGTGAGTCTTAAGGTTTTTTCTTTATTTCCATTTGATTTCTTCCCTGAGACTGTATTTGCTTCTGAGATTAGAATGCAGACATTATACAATCTCCTGAGGTCGTACTGCCATGCTTATCACATTACTGCACAGCTTGATAGAAGGAAATCAATCTAGTTTAATTTTGGTGCACGGTTGAAGGCAGATTGGCCTTCCAGAAACCTAGAAAAAAGGTCTAACAGATTCTAAGCCCAACTGTCACCTGCTGGAAAGCCACAAAAATGGGTGAGGTTTCTCCTGTTAGACCTATGAGTGCAAACATATGGTATCTGTCCTTCTCTGCCTGACTTATTTCACTTAGCATGACACCCTCGAGGTCCATCCACTTTGCTACAAATGGCGATATTTCATTCTTTCTCATTGCCATGTAGTACTCCATTGTATATATATACACCACATCTTCTAACAGGAGAAACTTAACAGAAGACCATAGGGAGGGGAAGGGGGAAAGAGAGTTGGGGAGAGCAAGGGACACAAACCATGAGAGACTATTGAATACTGAAAACTAACCAAGGACTGAAGGGGGAGGGGGAAGGGGATGATGGTCATGGAGGGGGGCACTTGTGGGGAGAAGCACTGGGTGTTATATGGAAACCAATTTGACAATAGACTATTATAAATTTAAAAAAAAGAACTTGGGAAGCACAAAAAAATGGGTGAGGGAAGCAAGAGGAGATGGGGTAGACGGAGTGGTACTGGGAGGAGACAAAATTGCTCTTCAGCGTCTTGATTGGAAATGGCCCATTTTCTCCAAATGCTTGGAATGGTTTAAAACCAATGAGATGCCCTATGGTAGTGAGTAGTGGGGGTCTTTGAGCCTATCTCCTTCCAGATTCAGAGCCAAGGATGAAGGATGAAAGGGCACTGAAATGGTGAGCAGGCTGAGGGGAGAGTCTTTAAATCTAATGCAAGACTGACTCTAGGTCTATAACAAAGAAAATAGCTGGCAAAACCCGTATTTTATTTGTGGCCATTAGCCATGCATCCCATCTTAAGCTTTGTGTTCTAAGAAAACCCTGGCTCTATCCAGGATATTCTTTTGGTTCATTTTTGAGCAAAGCTGAGATCACTAGATTATCATAAAGATAATGTTGGTAAAATTGACTAGTTTGGGAAATTAAAAAAATTTAGATCCTCAGCTCACATCAGACATCAAATCATATTTTGGATTAAGTTAAAAGACGATAATAGAATATATATAGAAATGTTATCTCTAGTTATATTTCGTGACAGGATTGGCATGATTTTGCTTTCTTTTTGCTTATGAGTATTAAAACTGTGTCTGTCATTTAACAAGTAAAATCTGTGGTTAAAAAAAAGAAAAAATCATGCCCATTGATCTAATTCATATTTGTACTATATAAGTCTATTACAAAAAGATATGTGGGCAAGAATTCATCATTGCTTTGTTTATTATATCAAAAATTTAGGTTAAATAAACCTAAACATGGCATATAAACATGATGGAATGGTACATCATCATTTTTTAAAAAGATGTTTAATGAGATAATATAATGTCAAAAAAGTAGGATACAAAATGCCTTATCCCATAGGATCTCATTTTTATACAAACATAACACAATATTGACACTGGCTACCCCTAGGTTCTTTTACTATAAGTGCTTTTTAAAAATATGCTTATCTATGTATCTTGAATGTTCACAAATGGGCATATATTACTTTTATTGTTAGGAAAAAGGATCAGCATGGAAAAAATATTTTTGCTCAGTTAGTCTGATCATTAGTTCCAGTGGCTTCATTATCAAACTTCCCAAGGAGCCATCCTGTTTGAAGATCTTTGGAAGGCCGCCTGGGTGGCTCAGTTGGTTAAGCATCCGACTCCGGTTCAGGTCATCACCTCCTGGCTCATCGGTTCGGCCCCATGTCTGGCTCTGGGCTGACAGCTCAGAGCCTGGAACCTGCTTCAGATTCTGTGTCTCCCTCTCTCTCTGCCCTTCCTGTTTGCACTCTCTCTCTCTCTCTCTCTCAATAAATGAACATTAAAAAAAATTTTTTTTAAAGGATATTCCAGGAGTCTCTTCGGCACAGTGTATTGTCCTTAAGGTAGTGTTCAGTGAATGTGTGCCAAATGAATTCACACTTTAGGCCCTGTTGCTGCCAGTTACACACTAGTGGAATCTGAGGGAGGCTGTGAGCCAGAGCTGGTTCATGGCTTCTCTTGAAAACACACGCCAAAAAGCCTATATTTGAAAGATAAGAAAGGACCAAATTTTTACTATTAATTGTTACCCAGAATTATCTCTATAATTAACAGGTGTTTTAGGTGAGGCATTTGGCAAGTCACCATAAAAGCGATGAAATCATTGGATGAGTTTTAGCATCAGTATTCACATGGGGTGGTGTAAGGTAAACACGCTGCTCATTTTTTAACAGAGACAGTGCTGAGGGAGGATGCCATTTCTGCTGATGCTTCCAAATAATGTTATTAGAAAATACCAGCAGCAAAGAATGCACTGAATAATATTTTTGAAAAGAAGAAACTCCTTAATACATTCCAGGAAGTTGATACTGAGTCACAAAATAACAGGAGAATTAAATGAGTATAAGAAACATTTGGACTATTGCTTTGCTGATATTGAAACTCATTCCTGTCTCAATACTACTTGGCATTTGTACAATGCAAAATGTGTTCAATTATATTATTTCTGGGGAGAGAAGGGATAGGTTTTATCTACCATATTTTATGATGGAGGAAATGGAGAGTCTTGGAATTCAAGTGACTTGCCCCAAACTGTCACAACAGTGACCTTCTTCCGGCATAGGATGCTGCCTTACAGGGTCTCTCTTGGATGGCAGGGTGTCCCGGATGTCCTTGCCTCCATGACTGGTCTCCTGGGGGCTGGGGATGCTGCTCCTTCAGGTCATGTGGGCTCAGAACGCTTTGTCTCTGAAAGGCCTGAGCGGGCCACAGCGGGTAGAAGCTCTGAGGGTCCATGGGCTCGATGCATCTACCTGTTGGTCTTCTCCAGCATATGTGTGGCCTTCGAGAGTGTAGGCACCTGCATGGGGCTGGACTCTGGCTTGCAATCAGTGGGAAACTTCCCTGATGAGATCTCAGGTACCTTACTGTTCTTAGGGGTTTTTTTCACTATTGGGAAGGGTTTGCAGGAACGGTTTTGCCTAACATGGCAACATAAGAGAAATCCTGCCGCGTGCATGACGTTAGGAGCACCACTACCTAAACGCTGACATGGGCTCCAGCAGGGGTGGAGGCTGGAGGCTGATCGAAGTATTACTAGTAACTGTACGTGCTGCTTTCTGCACTCACCCCAACAGTTTGAAGTACTTGACTTTGAAGACGTGCTATGTTTTCAAGCCACTGGAATCCTACCGCTTTCTGGCCCCATCGTGTTCCCCGTTTATGGCTGTTCCTCCATAAAGCCCGTGTTCACTCTTCTGTACATTTAAATGATCTTTATTCTTCCTTCTCAACTCCGCTCAAATTTTGCTTTCCTATACGTGCCCTGTTGCAGCACATCTAATTTTCTTGTTATTGCCTGTGTCCTTACTTAAAGCCCTTGTTTAATGGCGTGCTCTGTGTAGGCAGAAGGGACCTTCTGGGTTTTAGCTACCTTTGTTCCCAGCATCTGGCTGAATTAATGAATGATTCACTCAAGATTTCACCTGGGAAATAAATGCTTTGTTTTTATTCTTGTGCCAACGGATTCAAGAATTTACTAATTCTTCATTGCCTTTTTAGTTTTAGTGTTTAAAATACAATGTTGGCCCCATTCCAAAAACATTCATTGAGGACTACTAATTTTAACGGTCCTGCCAAGAGTTGGAGCCGCATGTGTTATGAATAAGACATAACACATGTCTTCCAGGAGATCAGTACTTTCTAGATTACAGAGACGATTAATACTTCAGTAAGTGAAAGTATTTCATTGATGTTTTGATTGTAAAAGGGTATAGTTTCAGAATTCAGTTCTTTCTGAATAACCAAAGCAATTTAACAATCTTATCTCAAATAGTGCTTAGTTATTTAAATAATGAATAAAGTGACATCTGACACTCCTTTTCAATCATCTGAGAAGTTTTTGGTAAGAAAGAGTCCTACTAAATAACCCCAATAGCCAGAACTCCCAATTCCAAAGCTATATTTTTTCTAAGTTTATTTATTTATTTTTGAGAAAATGAGAGAGAGGGAAAGAGAGAGAGAGAGAGAAGAGAGAACGAACAGGGTAGGGGACAAAGAGAGAGAGAGAGGGAGATAGGAGACAGAGAATCTTAAACAGGTTCCACGATGTCAGTGCAGAGCCCAATGCGAGATTCAAACTCACAAACCAGAAGATCATGACCTGAGCCTGGATCAAGAGTTGGACGCTTAACTGACTGAGCCACAAAGGCACCCCCAGAACTCCCAAGACTAAACCTACTTCCTCCGTTAATTTGATGAGTTCTCTTGGGTGAGACCCTTACCTGTAAATCACGAATGATACTACCTTTCCATCTTACTCAGAAATGCACAAAAGCAGACCTTTGATAAGAAAGCATTTACATACAAAATTATTGAAAATATGATCTTAGAAAATGTATGTCCTCAAGGAGTTTCCATGGTAGCTTTAGTTCTAAACAACTGAAAATAACCAAAAAAATTCAATAGAAAGGTATTACCTAAATAAGTTATTGGTGCTAACCTACAATGAAATGCTCTGTAAACATTTAGAGATGAAACTTGTACTAATTAATAACTCAGAAAAATTTCAGCAGTCCATTGTTAGGTGAAAAGAGTAGAATAAAAAAATAATCTGGTACAGAATAGACCAAAGTGTTATCAGTAATCATCTATGGGTAATATGATTATGGATAATTTTAATTTTTATATTTATTTTGGTACTTTTAGACACTGTCCAAGTTTTGAACAACACATAAAACTGTTTTTAAAGCCAGCATGTGAATGCTTCAGCTTTCTGATATTATACGTAAATAAACAGAATACAATTATCCTATCATCTAGTTAAACAAAGAGAATTAATATTATCCTTGTTGTTTTAGGTCTCTCCAGACAGGCTTTGACATTAGATTCAAGGAAAAAAATATTATACTTTTCTCAACTTCCACTTGTAGAAATTTTCCTTGAGAAGTTCATGTAACAACAAAATATCCTGGTGGGAAAAAAATCCAGTGACCTGACTGTTTTGTCTACAGAATGACAAACCTTCCCAAAGTTTCTAAATACACTTGAAGTCATTTTTAAACATTGGGATCACTTCTCTAAGGAACGAATTTGGAGATACAATCTAATTAACCAGCATCAATCTTAAAGATTAAAGACGGAAAATTCCTAACTTACCCCAAAACTACTGTCAGAAAGATGAAATATTTTTATACAATTACATCTTTAAAAGGTCTGAGGATTATACTTTTTTAAAGCCATTATCTCATTGTAATAATAACCAAAATATTGAGAATATCAAACCCTCTTTAAATGTGTATTTATATGTGCATATGCAGACACACATATATGCCACCTACAATGATATGTGGAGATACTGTTTTGATAGCCTGATAATGTATGTACAGGACATTAGAGTGGATTTTTAACTTTCCCCTCTGTGTACACAAATGAGTATTGAATTAATCACACTAAATCAATTACCCAGGACGAACTGAGCAACTGCTCTGTTGATCTAGATTGGTTCTCCTCCATTCTTCTCTTTCTGACTGCCAAAGTACCAGAATCCAGAGAAAAAGCACCAACAAGACTTGCTTCCTGCTTTGTCACAGGCTAGGTTCCCAGGAGAACCATCAACCTCCTCTGTGTGACAGTCACACAAATCTTTAAAATAGAGGTCATGTCACAGTTCCTCTGAACCTCTCCAGTACCATCCCATCGCATCTTGGGAAGCCCTCCAGAGTCCTTACCGAGGCGGGCACAGTTCTCAGACAATCCTGCACCCAGGAAGTGGGAGCTGATTAATATGCAGATTTCAGGTGGTTTGGGGAGGAGCTGACCTGACCTTCTGCCTTTCTGGCCAGCGCCCACCAGGAAGTGCTGTGGGTCCTATGAGCCAGGGGCTCTTCACCTCCTGCTGGGTTTCATTCTTCCCTGGCCAAGAGCCCTCTCTGGGTCAAATCTGTGTCAGTTGGGACAAGGGCTCCTTGGACAAGGGCTCACCTTCTTGCTCTGGGCCTCACAGCTACATTTGGCAAATTCAAATGTGGCCCAGGGAGGTTGAGGAGAGGACGACAGAGACACGTCAACAGGAATGAAAGAAGAACATTTTCAGCACCTCACTTAGCAAGTTGCAGTGTGAATTCATTACTTATCCATTACTAACCCAACAACAGTCTTGCGAAAATCGTAAGCACACTGCCTGGGCCCCTTGGTTAAAATATGGATTTGTTAAGTGCAAACATTAAAATTACAGTCCTGGGGACTTATTCCACCTTATCCAGGGACCAGTCTCCCATCCGTAACTAGCACAACGACCATGACCCTGCCCCCTCCGACTCCCTGCTTCGCATCGCTTGCCTCACCCCTAGCAAGATACCCAGCATAGGTGTTCCATCGTGGTGACTAAATTAACCCAGGGATTTTCTTCTTCTTTTTGTAAAATTTCTGTTGGCCTTGGTTTTATTCTTTGACAACCCAGGAGCCATAAAATTAGAAGCATCTTACCTCTCTCCACTGTTGACAGCCCTGGCCTGGACCACGTTCTTCAGCGCCTCCCCCGTTCCCTAGTCCCCATGTAAGGCTGGTCACGTGAGCCAGTTCCTCAGACAGGTTTTCCCCATTGACCTCTAGCTAAGGTACATGCTCTTCTTCCTCATCACATCCTATTCTCTCCCAGCAAGTACCACAATCTATAGCTGTCTGTTTGTTTACAGGCCCCTGGACACGCCATCCCACGGTGGCCAGGAAGGCAGATGCTTATCAGTGAGTGGCCAGGGCCTGGGTCACATGCCTATGTCTCTGTCTTATTATCTCCTTCCTGATTTTAATAATAGTAATATCATTGTAGCTAGACTATTAAAAGTTGGGTATCGTGTTGAATACTTTATCTGCAATAGATACAGTACCACCATTTTGAGAAAAGAAAAACAGAGACTGTTTTGGAAGTGACTTGTTTAAGGTAAGACTAACCCTCTTACTTGGTTAAGTTGTAGTGGTAAATTCACTTAGAGTTTAAGCTGAAAGGCAGGGTTTGGCATGTGGGGTTTCAATGTATTTCTCCTTTTCTCTTTTCCTTTTGCCAAATGTTCACTGGTTTGTGATGTGTTGTCAACTCTTCATATACACACCTTACTCATATTTTGATAATGGCACAATAAAATCAAATATGTACAAGTGGTAATTCGTGCAGCTTTGAGCGTGATGGCCAAGGTCAACTACCTTGATTTTCTGGAGAAAATGTTGTGCAGATAGTTAGGTACAATCCATGCTGACTTAGTGTTTTTAATTGAAGTTTGTCATTTTAATGTGTGTTTACTTCTTTTGTTTTTTAAGTTTATTTACTTAATTTGAGAGAGAGAAAGAGAGAGTGAGCAAGTAGGTTAGGGGCAGAGAAAGAGAGAAGAGTCAGAATCCCAAGCAGGTTCTGTGCTGTCAGTGCAGGGCCTGATGCAGGGCTTGAATTCATGAACCATAAGATCATGACCTGAGCTGAAATGAAGAGTTGGTCCCTCAACCATTTGAGCCACCCAAGCACCCCTTGACTTGTGTTTATTTCTTACAGCAAACAAGCAGGCAAAATGCGTTCCATTCAAAGATATGGCCTTATGGACTGGATCTCCCTCTCATATCTGGACACCACGTATGTGGATCTGTACTATCAAAGATGGTGGCCACATGTGGATATAGACATTTGAAATGTAATGTAGATACTCTGAATTAAGATGTTCTGGAAATGCAAAATAGACACTAGGTTTTGAAAACTTAACATGAAAAAAAGATTGTAAAATATCTACTAGTGTTTCTAACAGTGATTACGTGTTGAAATGATAAAATTATGAATGCATTGGGATAAGAGAAATATATTGAAATTAATTTTACCTGTTTCTTTTTATTTTTTTAATGTGGTTACTGAAACCCTTAAAATTACAGATGTGGCTCATAGTTGTGGCTCATGTTACATTTCTACTGCATGATACAGACACTAGTGCTTCCTTTACCTGAACTTAGGAAAGCATATAAAGTGGAAAACTATAGAGCCAATATATTTTAACTCACTCTTGGCTAGAAAGTACATTTGAAATGAGAGGCCTTAACTGGCAGTTACGGAAGGAGCCCCAAGAGGGATAGAAAGACTGACATGGGTGTTTCAAGAAGACCAGAGCCAGCAGTGAGATCTTGTGAGATAAACACAGAACTTGGAGTAAGAGTCTTTCTCATCTGATCTTTAGAGATGAAGATAACTCAGAGGGATTAAGTAACTGGCCAAGGCCATGGTGATTGGGCTAATAGGGAAGATGTCTACCTGTTAAGAAATTGGTATGATCTCAGTTTCCCTGTTTTCTGAAACTGAAAATGGCAGTCAAATAAATAATCTAGAGTGCAAGCCTGTTATGATTAAAAAGTTTAGGCTGAGACCAGATATAAACGTTGTAGCACAAAAGTGCTCTGAGCACCATGTGTTTTTCCTGGTCTTGGAAACTCTTTGACTCCATGGTCAAATCCACACCGATGAAGGACCACAGGGCATTTGCAAACCAGACAGCCCTGTTGTTGGAATTGTACACGAAAGGTTTGAGGGGTTTTTTCATCAACTGCAATATTTAACAAAGTTAACTTTGCTCAGAGTTAACACTGGACAGTCATCACTGTGCTTTCTGTGACAGGGCAAAGATTATAAAGGAAAGGCAAAGACAGAGTTTATGTAATTCTGTAGTTTTTCTAGGAAGCCTGCCTGAAAACAAACCAGCTACGACAACCCCAGAGAAACGAAATGCTCAAGAAGGAAGACTCTCCTTGGTGGGGGAGGGGGGCAGCTGAGAGAGGAAGCTCGTGGCTTTGCTGTTGTTGGCTGTGACCCCCCCCCCACCTCATCTTGTGGAAGTCAGAATGCCTGGAGGAAGTAGGCAGTGGCAGGGCCTGGAGGAGGGTGGTCCCGAGGACATGAAAGGAAACATGTTTGGTGCCCCCCACTTTCCCAAATTGTTACTACAGAAATCTATTCTAATGGGACACAATTCTCCTGGGAGCCACAGGAACATCTTGTTGTTTTTCTCTTCCGAGGACAGAACAGCTTCAATCTGTGAGCAGTGCGGTGAAATGGAGGGCTGAATGGGGACAGAGGAGGCTTTCTTCTCCCCCAAATTTCTCATTCACATTGTCTCCCCATGGGTGATCATCGATACACACAGAAGAAACAGGACAGACTTGGACCTTGAATCATTGAAAAAGAATCAGGAAGTGATGGAGTATGAAATGAGTATGTGGAAAATGAATAAAGGCATAAAAATGGGGGGGTGAGGGGAATCTACAAAAAAATCCTAAAGCTCAGATAGATTTAAACGTCAGAAAGGACTTCTAGGATGGTCGTTGAAATTAAAATTTAATGAATAAATATAATCATAGTTAAACATTCATTGAATTAGTATGATTCATTTATTGATTACTATGAGACAGACATATTAAAATATGTGTTACGTGTCTTAAATCACTGAATGCTCGTGAAATCCTGAAGCGGGTCTCTTACTTCCATTTTAAGATCAAGAAATTGAGACAAAAATTTAAAAACGGATAATTAATAGATCTGGGGTTACAAACCCTGATGAATGGCTCCATTCAGAGTTGTGGGGTGTTTTTTTTTTTTAATCACGGAAAATGACAGTAGATTGAAAAAGCCATCTACGGAAATTTCCAAACAGCAGACGAGAGAAGGAAAAAGTGGAAGATGGGTGTGAGGAGGGTTCACAGGGTGCAGCACAGGGAAGAAGTTCCGGAAACGGAAGCAGAGGATGCATGAGTTGGTCTCAAGCTGACGCCTGGTCTCGTGGACAGTCTGGGCTAATCCCTGCCCTTCAGGGCAGTTCTTCTGTTGGCGGGAAGAGAATTTATCCACTGGCTCCCATCACCCACTGGCCAAAGATGTGCTCCAGAGGTGCTATTGCCCTTTACCTCTAAGGTCCAACAGGGAGCCATGAGTAGAGTCTAGAGGAACCATGTCTGTGGCCAAGCTGGCAGGTGGGCAGAGTCAGTGCCCACAGACCAGCGGCAAGGTGGGGCCCAGGAGATCCGCGGGGCCTATGAAAGGCATCTCGTATAAGGAGTTAGGAGAACTGGGAAAAAGATGAGAAGGTCAAGGATGCATCCTGAGAATGCCAGGAATAGAGAGATTGGGGAAGGAGAAATATAAAAAAGGAATATCTGAGAATTTTGAAGATTTGGCGAAAACTATAGACTCTCAGATTAAACATGCACTGAGTAAGATACATCACAAACAAAGGCGCACATACAAGTTTAATAACATGACTAACAAATCTTGACCTAATTGATATATATATATACATGTATACATACATATATACATGTCAGAATATCATTTCTATCACAATTTAATTAAAAAATAAGATCAACTAGAATCTCCCTCTGTTTGGGAATGAAGAAATAAGTATCTATATAACCCACAGGACAAATAAATCAATTAGAAGGGATTCTGAAGTTAATTATATGAAAATACCACTTGCTAAAATGTGTGTGATTCAGTAAAAGCAGTATTTGGGGGGAAGATCATTGGCCTTAAATGCATTTGAACTATTCAGAGTTGCTTGATTAAAGTCAAAATACAAAATTCAACTACGTTTGCGATATCTTTGATAGACTATTGAATTTTAGGGGAAAAAACCGCATTTACAATAGAACTAAAAATATCAAGTACTTGGAAATTAATGAAACAGAAAACTCGAAAACCTAGTGAGAAGTTAAAGCCCTAAATAAACAGACCCATAACTGAATAGAAACAGACCTCTGTATGAATCAGTGTTTGGTACATCTGTTTGCAGGTGTCAGATTTAACACTGTAAAACAGGGAAGGGAAGATCGAACTGTTCAATAAATAATGTTAACAATTTATCATATATATGGAAAAAGATAAAATCATATTCCTTAAGTAGAAAAACAATTTCAGGATTAAGAGTCCTAAATACAAAAGAGTTAAATTATAAAACTTCCTTTTCTTGACATAAGAGAACATTTTCATAATCTCAGGGAAGAAAAAGATTAAGGAGACACAAAATACAAAACGTCAAGAAAACATGGGTAAGTTTGAGATTGGAGTGAAAAAAAAAGTTCTATGTTAAGGCACCAGTAGCTTAATTGAAGATAAATTAGAAATTGGAGTGAAATCGTTGCTGCATATTTAAGTGGCAGAAGTTTGCCATCCAAATACGGAAATAACTCCTAGTTATTAGCAAGGAAAAGCGCAAGGTCACAACAGATCAATAGGTAAAGAGCTGTCCATTCAGTTCGCCCCGAGGTACATAAAAACCTCCAATGAAAACATGAAAAGACCCATGAGCTCTCTGCTCGAAACAAGATCCTATTTCATACCCACCTAACATCGAAACACACCAAGTTTTGCAGAGGATGTAGGGAAGCAAGTACTCCGGCATATTGTTAGCCACTGTTTGGGAGACCGTTTGACAATTCCTAATGCAATTTAAAATGTGCTTTCTCTTTGAATTCTACCTAGGAATTCCAAATCTAGTTCTCACAATGGTACCTACTCGGAGCTGTTAACGTTGTCCCCACTTTGGAAAACAAAACCATGGAAACCAACTTCCTGTGCTCAGGGGGAATGGAAAAATAAACTGTGCTTTATTTATATAACGGGATACTATGTATCAACCATGACATCCATATGTGTATACATGAATCACATCTATATGTATCAACATGGATAAGATCCAAAACCATAATATGAAGTGAGGAGAGCAAGCTCATGAATGTGAAACCATTTACTGCATTTGAAGGACCACAAAACAAAAATATTTATTTTTCATGGTGACTAACACACACACACACACACACAATGTATAAATACAGAACCATGCACAAAAGAGGGGGCAAAGAATATGTATATACACATATATACATATACATATACATATATACACACGCATATATTTTTTTCCCTAAAGGGAGAGACCTGAGAACAAACAGGTCAAAGCCTATTAATACTTGCTTAATCTCAGGGATGAACAAATTGGTGTCTACTACGCTACTCTTTGTTTCAACTTCATTTTTAAAATTTAAACATGAAACCGGTTGAGAGAGCATCTTCCCGAGATGCAGCTGTTACTCAGCTCCGGACATTTGCTTGCTGTATTTCTGCTCTGTCCGGAATTTTAAGGCAAACAGGACAATAAACCAGCCTAAATCATGAACCTCACCTTCTGCAGATCCCAAAGGAGGAACTCTCTCTAACCCATGTCCTCAGTCTATTGCCTGAGGCAACAGCAACGCGCCTCCCAGGTTCAAGTTCCTGAGCTGGGGGCCTGGTAAGGGCAGCAGACCCAGAAGGATGCGAAGCCAGGCCTGGGACTGGATGTGTCCTGAGCAGCAGAGGGAGTTCACTTAGGGCACAGAGGAACAAACTGCGTGGGTGGACACTTCCAGCCTGTCTGGACTCAGAATGTGCGGTCAACAGCACTACTCTCTCCCTGTTTTGAGAAACTGCTGAAATGAAATTGCAGAAATTTAGAGCAAACTAAGGTTCTTAACTAGCGCAGCACCAAGTTGACGAATACCAGGGCCCAAGGGCTCAATTTAGCCTGCGCTAACACATTATTTGGCCCCACGTCTGTTTAGCCCTGGACAAAAAACACGGTGTGTTTTGTAAAAGTTTTGACTTATTTGCTAACATCTAAAGTTTGAGAGATTTCTAATGGAAATTGGACACTACCACCCCCTCCCCCCAACTGCCCCTGCTTCTCCCCTGAAAAGGCAGCGGATTCTGGCATTACTCATCTTGAATTCCAGAAGGCCAACAAATGGTTGGCCCTGAAGACTGCCCCCTGCTCTGTAATCTGACTCACTATCTCACCTGCTGGCCTCCCCAGAGCTTTCAGCCTCATTTTACAGATGAGAAAACTGAGGCTCAGAGAGGTCACGTGTCCTGCCCAACACTGTGTTACCCTGTGGAGGGAGCCTTGCTGGCTGGCACTCTTTGGACCAGTTACTGTTTAACTTATGATTCTTTTTCTCTACCCACATTTCATAGTTTCTAATGACGCTATGTAATTCAGCAGGTGCAATGGAAAGGTTAATTCTTAGATATTTTAAAGAAGACTTGCTTCAAGTGATGAAAAATAATACAAATGGGTTAAATGTAATATCAGCAAGAAATCACCAAGATTTGGCCAAATGCAAGACAAAAATTTGACATGTAAAAACCAGTAAGGGAATACGACAACATAATTAAAAATTGGTATAATTAGAGGTTGCATGATCACAAAGCATCACTTTTTCAAGCTGATCTTTACATACCCCTCTTTCTCCATCCTTCCCCAACCTCTCCTCTTCTCTGGAGCCTAGAAGGATGTGCAAACCCTGCTCTGGACCTCTGCCTCAGGCCTTCCCACAACATATACTTCCTTTAGGTTTTTTCCTTGTTGGACTTATTTGCTCCTGGATTAAAGATAGTGGACAATCTACGCTGACTTAAATGAGATTACTATAGCATGCTCAGAAGTACTGGGTTGGGCATTCCTAGTCTATGAGACATGAATTTTTGTTAGAACCAGCTACATGAAGAGATTACACGGCTTTACAAAGTCCTTTAGAATGTAAAACACTAAATAACCCAAACGTAAATTAATAGGGGGGTAGTTCAATTAACTTTGACATATTCCTATATTGTGGAGAGTCAGGCAACGGCAAAAAGAAAAAGAGGTGAGTCTATCCAAAATATTAACATCAACAGAACATGGGCACCTGGGTGGCCCAGCTGGTGAGGGCCCAGACTCTTGATTTCAGCTCAGATCATGATCCCACAGTTGGTGAGATTGAGCCCCATGTCAGGCTCTGTGCTAGCAGCATGGAGCCTGCTTGGGATTTTACCTCTCTGTCTCTCTGCCTCTCTCCCCTTTCCCTCTCATGCTCTCTCTCTCTCACACACACAAAAGAAATAAACTTTAAATACATACATGCATACATACTAACATGGACAGATCTGTAGACTGCAAAAGGATACATACAGCATGGTATCAGTGATGTTACAAGCCGCCAGTAAAATTACTCCTTGTTTGTGGGTCTATTTACATGTATGTAAATGCACAGAGAATGTCCAAAAAGAAACATGAAGTGGTCAGTGGATGACCAGTGTTTAGACAGGGAGGGAGAGAGGTATGAAGATGCTCAAAGACAGTTTTCCCTTCATCTTTCGTGTCTTAATGGAAAAGAAACAATAAATGACATGTGGTCATAGATTCTAACGATTTTTATAGGTGACATTTATTTATGTGACTACTGACTTCCAATTATAGTCTCAATCATGAAATTGTAAAACTGCTCATCCTTGGAAATGACAGTTATGCTGCCTTAACACTCAGGTGAACTTTTTATGTGTAAAAATCACAGAAGGCATCTGAGAAGTTAAGTTTCACTTCCACGAGTGCAAATCAAGTAAGTCGTACTAGGAATGCTAACAGTTTGGAGGACAGTCCGTTTATCTCTAATTATAAAGAATAAGAAGCATGGAATGCATTTAAGGGAACCTGGGATCTCTCAAATTATGAGTGGAGATTCAAGTGGCCGATTGCTTAATTCATCCTAACACGAGTTTTATTTCTAAGGTGCTGTGAACTTTCCAACGATGGCACCAGCTCTCCCCAGCACTACTGACAGAGTGCCGGAGTGTGAGTTTGAACCAGGGGGAAACCGAGCGCCAGAGAGGTCAGAGTTCAGTGTGAGGGGACAACTAAGAAATGTCAGGGCTGGGCCGTCTGTGCTTTCTGCCAGGCCATGCTGCCTGCTCTGATTCACCAGTGTGACACTGCGAGTCTCTAGATCCGGTGTTCTCATCCCTGGCCATTATCAACCCACTCTGTCTATCTCCTATCCATCTATCTCCCATCCAAGTACTAACCAGGCCCGACCCTGCTTAGCTTCCGAGATCAGACGAGATCCGGTGCGTTCAGGGTGGTATGGCCGTAGATTCTATCTATCTATCTATCTATCTATCTATCTATCATCTATCTTTCTATCTAATCCATCTTCTATCTATCGACCTATCTAATCTTTTATCTATCTTATCTATCTATCTTTCTATCTATCTATCTAATGTATCTTTCATCTACTTCTGGACCTCTTTCCCCAGTATCCCTGACTCCTAGGGAACCAAACTCGCTCCCTGTCTCTTCCACCAGCCTTTTCCCAGCGCATTCCACCTGTTCCCTCCCGCCTCGCAGCTCGCTCGCATCCCCACGCCGCTCCCCGCCCCCCCAGACACGCTCGCACCGGGCAGGGACTCAAGGACTGCGTCCCACGGGTGGGGCCCGCGCGTCCCCAGCACGCGGGGCTGGGGGGTCGCGCCGCCCCGCACTCACCTTGCCCGTCGTGGGCGCCGCCGCCAGGAGCATTAGCGCGAGCGGCAGCAGCAGCAGCGCGGGCGGCCTCCGCGCCGTCCCGGGGCGCATGGTGGGCGCCGGCTCAGAGCCGCGGCGCGTCCAGTGACCCGCAGGCTCTGCGGCCACCGCGTCCCTTGCGCGACGCGGGTCGGGGAGCCTGGCCGTGAGGCTCGCCTCGCCAGCCCGCCCGGGGCGGGTTTTGTAGGGCTCAGCCGCGCCGCCCGTCCCTCCCCACTGAGGCTTTTGACTGCGGCTCCAAGGGAGGGAAGAAGTGGCTCAGGTCCCGCCCTCGTCCCCCCCTCCTCCCCTTCGACTCACCAGGCAGTGTCCCTCCGACCCGGGCGCCGCGCCCGAGAGCACAGCAGAGGCCGCGCGCCGCGGGGCAGGTGGGCGCGCGTCCAGGGGAAGGGGTTCGGAGAGGATGCTCCCGAGGTCCCGGGGCCGAGGCGGGGCCGGGGGCGGTGGGGGGAGGTGGGGGGTGCACCGGGGCGGCGGAGCCGGCGGGGGGGAGTGGCCAGCGGCCGGGCCCAGATTAAGCGGGAGGCGCGCCGGGCGGCGGCACTCGGGCGGCCCAGCCTGCTGCCGGCTCCCGCGGCCGCGCCTCCCGCCGCTCGCCGCCGCCGCTCCGGGCCGTGACCCGGCCGACGAGTCCCGACTGGGGAGGTGCGCGCGGCTTCGGGCGCGGCCCGCCGGCCCCGAGGTAAGACGCCCCCCGCCCCGTCGGGGCCATCGCAGTTCTCCCCGCCCCCCACCCCGCTCGGGCCCTGAGCACCTGCCCTGGGGCGGGGGGAGGGGGCAGTGGAGGAAGCGTGGTGGCATCTGCGGGTGGCGGGAGGGGTGCGGCGTTGGGGCCCCGGGGTCACCAGAGGAGAGCTCGTCTGGCTCCCGGGCTTGTCTGCCTGGGCTTGAACTGGGCGCTGTGTTTTGATTAATTTGGAAGCTCGAGTTACCGGCCTGGCAGTCTGGGCACTCGGGAATGCCAAGAGCAAGAGGCAGCTGAGGGGAAAGAGAAAGCCCATCCTATTCTCTGCCGCGGTGAACTGGCTTTTCAGGGTAAAATCTTATCTGCGGAAACGCACGGGAATCCAAGAGGCAACTTCGTCTGGGGTGTCGCCCCCTGAGAGGGCCCTTAGTGATCGTGGGTGCAAACGCTCAGGGTCTGGCCTCTTGGGGCACCGTCTTCGGAGCCGTGAGCCGACGTGCCACTCGCCACTCCGGTTCGGGGAGGGGGGACTGCTGCAAAATCATGTCAGGACAGGCAGAAAAATACAGTTAAATCAGAATCAGTTCTCCTGGCACACAAGTCAGAGCATCAAAGTCGTGATACGGTAACAGATGTGCAACGTTATCATTGCACCGAAGACCTCCATCTAACACATCCGTTAGACAACTGCAATTTCCAGCAGTGGTGACAGCAAAACTGAGATGTGACATGAAGGGACCGGTGGGTGCAAACTCCCAAGCAGTGCCGATGCTCTTGTAGTCTGTTGCCTGTATTTGTCACTGCCGGAAGTGGGGCACTTCCCGGAAAGGTTAGAGACAAGAGAGATGTGCTTTTTGTTGCCATACAAGTTCACAGGCCCCCTGAATTGTCTCCATGTTAAGCACCCCTGCTTTGGAGCAGTATTGCTGACATGTGCAGTGGGTGGCCATCAAACACCAAGTGTGAAATGTGTGGTTTGGTCCGTGATTGTGGAGAGCCACTTTCAGCTATTAGAATAGGGCTGATTACTATAGTCGACCTACGTAGCCATGTACATCGGTGAAACCCTGACAGTGAAGAAGACAGATGAAGACATCTCTTCCTGCCTCCCCCCCACCCCCCGCCTTTTTGTTTTTGGCTGGAGAGTGAATTTTACTCTCTTCCCTCTGTTTTCCATGCCAGCGATTGTCACCTGTGGCTGTGCATTAGAATCTCCTAAGAAACTTCTAAAAGTCCTGATACCCCAGTTCATCCCAAGCTAGTCACACCAGACTTTTCAGGGGTAGGACTCAGGGGTGTTTTAAAACTCCCTGGAGATTCCCGTGTGCAACTGTTGTTTGCGACCTACTTTTTACCTGCCAACTTTAGTTAGCTGAATTGAATTAGGATCTCTGTAGAAAAATCAAAAGGACATCTCTTAAACTCTTTATGAAGACTCATGTGTGCCCAGACATACATAATGTGGCATTGTGGTACATAGTACCTTCTCTCTATTGACTGGGAAGGCTCTTATGGAACCTTCTTCGGGTACCCTTGTTAGATAGAACATCAGGTGCTCCATTGATGAAATACGAGTGTCCAAGAACTCTAAAAGATGTATGATAATATTGTATGAACTGACATTACTTCCTGGACAAAAACAAACAAATGAAACCTCAATGCTAGGGCTAAATACTCTTTCTTTTAATTCCAGAAGATTTCTCAATTTTGGATTTTAATTCCTTTGCCTGAAACCAAGTCATTTTGAAAGAAGATCAGACTTGGCCTTCTCGACTTGGAAATGGGAGACTCCAGTCAACTGCAACAGCAGGGAAGAAACATGTGATGTGACTACGGTAAGGAGAAAGCAGTGGTTAAGAGTTTGGTTTCTGGGGGAGACTCTGGATTTTGAACCCTTTGCTAGTATGAACTAACCTCTCTGGGCTGGCGTCTTCTCTTCTGTAAAATGGGCACAATCATAGTACCCACCTCAAGGAGCTGTAGGAATCCAGTGCAGTAATGCATTAGAAGCCCTTTGTCCAGAGTCCAAGAAACAAGCACATATTGGGATCTGATTCTCCAGACGCATAAAGGAAAGTAGGGTGAACACGATTAGAAATGGTGTTACAAGGTAGAGATGCTCTTCTCAGCTCAGTAGGAAAGCAGCAAGGATCAGGTACACCCCCCCGCCCACTAGCTCCCTTGAGGTCAACCTGCTACTAAGGCATCTAGAACAACATTATGTGGCATCCTGAGAACAGGAGCTTCGGCATTCTGGAGAACTGGTTAGAAATGCAGAGTCTCAGGGCACCTGGCTGACTGCATCAGCAGAGCACGGGACTCTAGATCTCAGCGTCGTGAGTTTGAGCCCCACACTGGGTGTGGAACCTACTCAAAAAAAATATGCAGAATCCCAGGCCCCACCCTGGACTCATTGAATCAGAGCCTACAACCACCAAGGTCTGCACCTGATCTCTCCTCACATTACACTGTGAGAAGTGGCTTGTCTAAAAGCCAGATTTCCCCACCACATACATACACTCTCCTTTGGTATAGTGTTGTACACCTGAAGCTAATGTAATATCCTGTGTCAACTGTCCTTCAGGAAAAAAAAAAAAAGAATAGTCACACACACACACACACACACGTACAATGTTTGGTACACTCACTAGGTGGTGTCAGTAAACCAGAATTCTTGATTTAGAAAAAAAAATAGTCTTGGGGTCAAGAGAGTTGATTTTTCACTGTTGGTTCTTTACGTGTGATAAAGCTGAAGGAAAGGGGGCTCGTTCTCTTTGTACGTACAAAGGGCACAGAGATCTCTACTCTTGACGTTGATGGCAGATGAAGGTTTTGAACAAAATGAAGTGGCCATTGCCTTTGACAAGCCCTATATTATTATTTTGTCCCTTTTCCATAATGACAACATGATGTGGGTTTTCCACCTGTTGCTTAAATGTGTAGTGGTCGCTTCCCTCCGTTTGAATGTAAGCCCTGTGAGGGCAGGGGTCTTTTTGGTGTTCTTTTACTGTTACTAAATGAACGATGTAAAAGTGACATAACCAGTTCCTTCAGGATTCACACGCAGGTCTGTTTTCTTCCAAAGTTCCTGATCTTTCTATAGCCTCTATTATACAGGGCTGTGCCTCTGCTTTCGATGAGGGGCCATAGCTCCTCCTTTCCTTAATCTCTTTTTGCTTCATCTCCCCATTTAGCCATCCCTTTTCTTTCAACATCTTGAAAACAGACGTTTAAGTTCTTTCAGAGTCTCTGAGTCATTATCAACTCATGTCATCTCTTGCCGTCACATCTTTGGATTCTTTCTCTGCTTTTCCAAGCTCTTGCCTAGTGTCTGCACGTATCATCTATGGAGTACGGTAGCCTCCAGCCAGTGCTCTCTGCGGTCCCTCTGAACCCATCTTGTAAGACCTTGTTGGTCTTACAAGACCTCCACTTACAATTGCACGTTGTATGGGAAAAGACGGATTACTTTTGGAGCAGTTATAAACAATCCCCCAATTCCAGAGGCTTCCAGGAACGAGATTTTCCCTCTCCGTTTACATTACATATTTGCCCCAGCATGTGGGGAGGCAAGAAAGGGGAGAAGATGCTCTGCTTATCATAGCCACTCAGGAACCTCCTGGAAATTCCCATGCAACATGTTCTCTCATCTCAGAACAAGGAGAGAAAATGTGCCAAATAAGAAACTCCTCCAAAAGCTTCCACCGGAATGTGGCTCATACTAATTATACTAAACTCACATTTCATTGGCTAGAGGGTCACTTGACCACACTTGATTTTGTAAGCGATGGGGAAAGCCTAGCACATGCCTGCAAAGCGGGCTGGAAATATTCGGTGAATGTTAGTCATGCCCATTGTCTACATCAGAGCACTTGCTGACTTTAAAGCCGTCCGAAGCCCTTCTCTGTCTCCTTTGCAGCCAATTCCATGCTTCTTAGAATAGAACACGGTGGTCTAAGAGCTGCAGGTTACTTTTCTGGATTACGAGGCCTTTGAGGGCGGGCACAGAAGGTGATTTCTTTTTACCGTAGTAAATGCAGCACATACAAAATTAATTTACGGAGTTGTAATTTCTGTCCAAGAAACGGTACCTCTCTAAAGTACACAATGCGAAGAGCTTCAAGGGTGCGTCGATCCTGTGACCCCAACACTACGATCATGATACAGGGCTTTTCTCTTACTCGCTGCCCCTTTGCAGTCCCTCTCTCTCCACTCCCGTTCTCACTCTAACATTGACCTGCTTTCTGTCACTGTGGATTGCTTGGCATTTTCTGGAATGTTATATACACGGAATGAAGCAGTATGTCCCCTTTGTGTCCTGCTGCCTTGGCTCAGCAGAATGACAGTGAGATCTGTCTGCGTAACACCGGTTTGTTCCTACTGCTGAGTAGTTTCCGCCGGATGGAGATCAGCTTTTTGAGCGTGGTTTACCAGCGGCTGCACATGTGATTTGTTCCCAGTTTGGGGGCTGTTACCGATAAAGCTGAATATTTTACCAATAAAGTGAGTATTTTTGTACAAGGCTTTGTGTGCCTGTGTGTTTCCCATTCTCTCGAATAAATACCTAGAAGTGACACGGCTAGACCAGAGGGTAGACGTATGTTTAATTTCAAAAGAAACAGTTTTCCAAACTAGTTGTAGCGTTCTATGTGCTCCCCACATTCTGTGTTCTCACCGAATTCTGTGTGCTCCCTGCAGTCCGTGTGCTCCCCGCGTTCCGTGTGCTCCCCACATTCTGTGTTCTCCCCGCGTTCCGTGTTCTCCCCGCATTCCGTGTTCTCCCCGCATTCCGTGTTCACCCCTCATTCCGTGTGCTCCCCACATTCTGTGCACTCCCCACATTCCGTGTTCACCCTGCATTTCGTGTTCTCCCCGCGTTCTGTGTTCTCCCCACGTTCCGTGTTCTCCCCGCATTCCGTGTTTTCCTCCACAGTGTTAGAGAGCTCTAGCTCCTGCATATATTTGTGGTGCATTCTTTTGGTATCCTCAGTCTTTTTAATTTTATTATTTCTTTCTAATTCTGAGAGAGAGAGAGGGAAAAAGGGAGAGAAAGCAACCACGAATGGGGGAGGGGCAGAGAGGAAGGGAGAGAGAGAATCCCAAGCAGGCTCCATGCTGTCAACATGGAGCCCGATGTGAGGCTGGATCTCATGACTGTGAGACCATGACCTGAGTCAGAATCAAGAGTTGGACAGACGATCAACCGACTGAGCCACCAGGCTCCCCTGTCTTTTTAATTCTATTCAGATACTTTACAGTGGTGTGTCAACATGCTTTTCATTTGCCTGATAACTAATGATGCTCAACCTCTTTTCACATACTTCATAACTATTCCCAGAACTTCTTTTCTAAAGCCTCCTTTCAAAATCTGTTCCCCATTTTAGAAACATTGATTGTTTGCGCCTGGGTGGCTCAGTCGGTTGAGTGTCCATCTCTTGATTTCAGCTGGAGTCATGATCCCACGGGTTGTGAGGTGAAGCCCCACATTGGGCTCTGCGCTGACAGTGTGGAGCCTGCGTGGGATTCTCTGTCTCTCCCTCTTTCCGTCCTTACCCTGTTCTCTCTCAAGCTCGAGCTTTCTCTCAAATAAATAAACTTAAGAACAAGAAACTAAAAAAACATTGATTGTTTCTCTTCTTACTGTTGAGTTATATTGGTTGTTTGTATATTCTGGATACAAGATCCTTGCCAGATATATTTACTGTGAATATTTTCTCCTATTCCGTGGCTAATCTTTTCATTTCCTTATTGGTATCTTTTGAAAAACACATGTTTTTCTTTTAATGAAGCTCCTTTTATCATTGTTTTTCTTTTTTTGGTTGATGCTTGTCTTGCTATCTGAGGAATCTTCTCTTACACCAAAGTTACTAAGGTTTCATCTATGTTTTCTTCTGTTGTAGTAGTTTTCTGATTTAAGTCAATGACCCATTTTAAATTAATTTAAGAGTACAATGTGAAGCAAGGATCTGTTTTATTTTATTTATTATTTTTAATTTTCTCAACGTTTGTTTATTTTTGAGAGACAGCATGAGTGGGCAAGGGGCAGAGAGAGAGGGAAACACAGAATCTGAAGCAGGCTCCAGGCTCTGAGCTGTCAGCACAGAGCCCGACATGGGGCTCGAACTCACAAACCTTGAGATCATGACCTGAGCCAAAATCAGATGCTTAACTGACTGAGCCACCAGGTGCCCCAGGATTTGTTGTAAATCTTCCTTTCTTGTACAAATATCCAGTTGTTCCAACACTATTCATTGAAAAGACTTCTCTTTTCTCCACTAAATTGTCTTTGCACGTTCATAGAAAACCAATTAATTGTCTATATTTCAGTCTCTTTTTTGTTCTCCTGATATACATGTCTCTTCTTTCACTAATGGTACATTTCCTTAGTACTATAGCTTTAGAGCAAGTCTTGAAATCAGGGCATATAAGTTCTCCAACTGTGTTCATTTTTTTTTTTTTAAATAGCTTATGCCGTCCTAGATAATTTGAACTTACATATATGTGGATTTGATTAGCTCATGTGTGTTAAGGACAGTTGTGTGTACATTCATGAGGGGTGTCAATCTTTAGTTTTCTTGTAATATCCTTGTCTAGTTGGTATCTGAGTAATACTTATCTCATACAATGATATCTGAGTAATACTTATCTCATAAATGAGTTGCCTAGCATTCTGTCTCCTATTTTTGGTAAGAGTATGCAAAGAATTGATATTATTTCTTCCTTAAATATTTGATAGAATTCACTAGTGAAGCCAGCTGACGAGTTTTCCTTATGGAAGGTTTTGAATTTTATTTAATTATCATAAATTCAGTTGATACAGGGTTATTCAGATTTCCTGTTTTTTGTGTCAGTTTTGAAAATTTTCATCTTTTGTGTAATGTGTTCATTTTTTATACATCACCAAATGTATTGGCATATAATTATTCAGAAGATTCTGATCTTTTTTTAAAAAAATTTAATGTTTATTTATTTTTGAGAGAGACAGAGACAGAGACAGAGAACAAGCAGGGGAGGGGCAGAGAGAGAGAGAGAGACACAGAATCTGAAGCAAGTTCCAGAGCTGAGCTGACAGCTCAGAGCCCAATGCAGGGCTCAAACCCATGAACTGTGAGATCATGACCTGAGCTCAAATCAGATGCTTAATGGACTGAGGCACCCAGCCTCCCCTGATCTTTTTAATACCTGTAGATCTGTCATGTTTTACCCTTTGTCATTTTTGACAATGATAATTTCTCAAGTTGATCAATTTTATTTACCTTTTCAAAAAACTGAAGACCCAAGTTAGAGTTTCATTCATTGTTCTCTATTGCTTGACCACTTTTTCTTCTATTGAGTTCCTCTTCTACCTTTATTATTTCCTAGTTTTTACTTCAGGATTAATTTGTTCTTCTTTTCCTCATTTTCTAGAATAGGAACCTAGGTAATTGATTTACACTTTTCTTCTTTCCTAATATAAACATTCATAGATATATTTTCTTTCTCTGCACTGGGTAAGTTATATCCCAGAAATTTTGATATGTTGTTTTCATTACCATTCAGTTCAAAATATTTCATTGACTCATGGGTTATTTGGAGTGTTAATTTCCAAATACTTGGAAATTTCCTAGATGGTTTGTGAAGTTGAGTTTGAATTCAGTTCCCCACAAGATTTTGGTCTTTTGAAATCTTTTGAAATTGTTTTGTGTTCCAGGGTATGGTCTATCTTGGTGAACACACTACATCCACGTGGGGAAAGAGTATATATTCTGCAGTTGTTGGGTGTAGTCTTTTATATATACAATCAAAACAAGGTGGTTGATGGTGTTGTTCAAATCTTCTGTGTCTTGACTGATACTTTCTATCTTGTTCTATCAATTATCAAGAGAAGAGTTAGTCTCCCAACTATGTTTGAAATTTATCTATCTTTATTTTTTCAACATTTGCTTCAGGTGTTTTGAAGTTCTGCTTCTAAGCCCGCATATTTATAATATGTATAGTTTTCTGTATTAACTTTTTGATCAGTATTGTGTTGCTTCCTATCTTCAGATCTCTTCTATGCGCCACTGGCCTACCCAGTCTGCCTTTCTTATATGTACTAATTGTGTGGAAGATGTTTTCCAGACCTTTGCTTTCAGTCTATTAGTGTCTTTTTATTTAAAATGTGTATTTTATAGTATATGGTTGGCTTTTTTCTTTTTAAATCAATCAATATTTTCTTTTTTTAAATCAATCAGTGGTTGATTGACTTAAAAATAAAATGGTGTGATTTAAATCAATCACACTTGTGAATCAAGTATGACAATCTTTGCCTTTTACTAGGAATTTTTAGTATTTTTCATGTAAAGTAGTTGATAGATTATAGTTAGGTCTACCATTTCTCCATTTATTTTTTGTCTGTCTCATCTATTTTGTGTTCCTTTTTTGGTGTTCTTTTATATTATTCAATTTTTTTGGCTTTCCATTTTAATTTTTCATGGCTTCTAATTGTATCTTTCTGAATTATTTTTAGTGGTTACTTAGTGATTACAATATACATATTTAACTTTCCCAAATCTACTTAAAAATAACATTGAATTACTGCAGGTAAAGAACATTCATTTTAGTATCTACAGTCCCTAGCATGGTATTTGATACAAAATGGTAGATGGATAGATATTTCTCGAATGAGCATGGTCTTGGCTTTGTGCGGTTACTTCCTGATGTGTGATGTCCGCACTGAAACACAGAATGTATTTTATGGTCTGCAGCAGGCTGTGTGATGGGCCAGCTCAAAGCCCAGGGTTGAGGGATGCCCCTGAAACGTTTATTAGGTTCCAGAGTGGCAGGAGCATCCATAGCCGAGTCTAGTTCCAGGTCTTGCCCAAAGGGAGAGACTCAGTAGGACATTGTGAGTTTCTAGGAGCCTGCTCTTGCCAGACACAAGACAGATGGACACCAGACAGAAGACAAAAATGCAGCCAGAAGAGAAGGAGATAATTAAGCTCTCCTTAGAAAAGGCCCAAGACTCACATGAGTACTATGCTTCTTCTCACCAAGGCAAAGCTTTCCTCCTATCTTGGAACCAATTGCGTGCTCACTCCAGTTTATGTTTAACATTAAAGTTCACTTGGACACTTTTGTGAAATCTTTCTTTCTTTTCTTTTTTTTCTTTTGGTCTACATTGCTACCTTAAATGTTTGAATACTTGACTTTCCTACATTTCAGTTAGAAATGGTGCCCTTTAAGATTTCCAACTGTCCTATAGAAGTTTCTAGATTTGTGATTCCAAACATAAAGACCTTCACACAAGAAAAATTCAAGTTTTCTGGGTTTCATGGGAAGCCGAATGTCTTTGTATCATAGTGCTCCCCTTATATTCAGAATTGACTCTCTCCGCTGCTGCTATAGTAAAGGCTAAAGTTGTTCTCAGAGACAAATCCCTAAAACTCATCCAGAAATTTAATGAATTTTGAAGCTGTGTCATGTAATGGCTAACAAGAAAGTCTTTGAAGTTTGAATCTTGGGTGCACCGCTTACTGCCTGTGTGACTTGTAAGAGGAAGCAATCATATTACTTAACTCAGGGTTATTGTGAAGGCTGTAGGTCTATGTTAAGGCCTTAGCAGTGCTTAGCATATAGGTGGCCCTCTGGCAATGTGGCTCATTATAATTTCTAAAAAAATGTTTATGTTTATTTGTTTTTGAGAGAGAGAGAAAGAAAAGTGCAAGTGGGAGAGGGGCAGAGAGAGAGGGAGACAGAATCCATCTGTCACACAGTCAGCACAGAGCCAGATGTGGGGCTTGAACCCACGAACCGTGAGATCATGACCTGAGCTGAAGTCAGACACTTAACCGACTGAGCCATCCAAGCACCCCTGTAATTTCTTATGGTGGTGGTGGTAGTGACCATGGTGATGCTGGAGAAGAAGAGGAGGAAGGAACAGAGAAGAGGAGAAGGAGGGCTAAGAAGAGAGAGAGAGAGAGTGTGTGTGTGTGTGTGTGTGTGTAGTGGGGTAGTGGGGCAGGGGTTGGGGGAATTGCAGCAGTGGTGACAGCAGAAGAAGCTGTCTTTCTGGTCGATAAACCCAGCCTTTTGCTAGGATCATCTCAGAGTCAACTCGTGTCAACTCTATGATTCTCCACTACTTGACGATTCTTCATCTCCCTCCATAATTTCACTCTCCTTGTGTTTATTTTAAAAACCATTTATTTATTTATTTTGAGAGAGAAGAATGAGAGCAAGTGAGTGGGTGGCAGATAAAGAGGGAGACAGAATCCCTCTGTCATGCTGTCAGCATAGAGCCAGATACAGGGTTCAAGTTCATGAGCTGTGAGATCAAGACCTGAGCTGAGATTGGGAGTAGAACCCTCAACCAACTGAGCCACCCAGGCGCCCATGTCCTCATGTTTAATAGGTACTTTGAGAGGGACTCTCATAGCTTATTCCTCTTTTCTTTCCCCCAGATCTTTCTGCCTCTTCAGATCAGTCTTGCCTTCTTCCTGAGTTCTGCTCGGGCTTATTTCAGTTTGCAATTTTCTAACCCTTTTCTAATATATTCTGTATGGGAGCTCTTTTGCTCCTACCAGGAATTAGGAAGGAAGGAAACAAACATTTCTTGAGCCACTACCACACGCCAGGCACTGTACTAGGCACTAGTTTAGACTCATGTAATTCTCTCAGGGATTAACTTCACATGCGGAGAAGTCAGAAGCTCAGAGGAGTTACATACTTGCTCAGAGGTACACGGCTAAGTGATCAAGATCTGAGCATAAGGCTTTCTAACTCTACAGCCTGTTGTTATCCTTGACCGTGAGAATGCATAGGACCAGGAGAAGAAGGCAGACTGTCTCTGTGGAGGAGGGAGAAGTCACTGAAGGCAAACGTCAGCCTCACAGTACAGGTGGACCCTGCCTGTTGGGATTATGGGGTGTTACTACCAGAGCTCAACACACAGGCAGTTCCCAGAGGTCTGAAAGATCAATTCAGATAGAGTCACCCTGGCCTGGCCCAGAGGGGAAAATCGCAGACCTAGAGAAACCTGTGGGATTAGTGTTTTTGGCAAGAGACATACAGCATTTTGAGTCAAGAATGTCATTCTTAGCTTGGAGGTAAAGGGCCCATCTGGTTTTGAAAATCCATTGTATATTTTTGGAACATATATCACCTTCATGCGGTTCCAAAGCAGTGACATTATTATGGTTGTTGTCAACTTTTCTGTTGATATTGGGAGGAGTCCTCAAGAAGAAAATGATAATAAAAGCCTATGTTGGCAGAATAGTAGGTTAGCTGAGATATGGTCCAGTTGGCTTTGGACTAGCAAATTCAACTCCAAGGTCAACTGAGGACTCTGTAGCACTCTTAAACAATTCAACTGAACCTGCAGAAAAGGCAAGGTGGGGGCGGGTTTGGCCATAATCCAGCTGCATTCTGGTCCAGTTGGAACTCATTCTCAAGAATTTGCTTGAGTAGTTCTCAAAGTTTTTCCGGGTTGCTTCTCAGAGAACATGGGGCTCCAACCACATTCCAGTGGTTCATGGACCACACAGATTCATGACCTGCTTTAAAAGCCTTGTGATATTTGTTGAGATGGACTGGTTTTGCTAAAAATCTCAAAGCATCCTGAACTCTGTGAAAGTCTGCAGGTAGAGTCAACCCAAGAATATGGGATTTTCAAAAGACCCAAACCAAATAAACAGCTTGTATGTTGGGGAAAGGTCAAGTCATCTCTTAACAGGGGAAGTGTGAGGCTCAAAAGGAGATGTCTAGTCACTGAGGTGGACACAGCATGTCATTCTTTCTCTGAGAGCACTTTTCTATCCTTCAAGGCCCTTTTCTTATTTCTTTGCAAAGATGAGTCTTTGGGAATTCTGTTTTGGAAAGATAAAAGTATATACAAATAGGTGTTCAGACTATCAGTAAAATTTCACCTTGGAGAGTCCACAGATGGCTTAGTGTCAGAAGGGCAAAGGAAAGAACGTGTAGATATTAAGTTAATAGGAATTTATTTCACTGAAAGAACAAAAATATTATTTAAAAAAGCTCAAAGACTTAATCTTACTTTGGGAAAGAAAAGACATTATACTTCTATTACCTTTTTGTGACTGGAAGGTTCTGATACTCAGTCTCCTGCTATCTGGTCCTCCAATCTTGACCATTGCCTGCTCCCATCCCCCAGTCGATGAGAACCCAAACAGGGTGTATTTCTTTTCAAGATTGAGTTGCAGAGAAAACAAATTCCCTTTGGTAGAAATAATGATTTGGAAGGTCTCAGATCTTGTTCCCAGACATAGCATTTGGAAAACATCAACCAAAGAGTCCTGAGGAGCCCCAGGGGAATTGGAGTCCAGGAACTTTCATAAAGGAGTGAAGGAAAAAAAAATCAGCCCAGGGAGTTGGAAAAAGAGAAGCTAATGATATTTGCTGAATATATGTGCTGAATATATATGCTAGAGATTACTGAAATAAATACAGGCTGGGAAAGAGCCTGTGGACATTACTTGGGTTGTTGAACGAGGCTGATGTTCAGAGATCTAGAAAGCTTATGTTCAGCCTCTGGGGGAACCTCCAAGAGAGCTTCCTGTTGTAGTGTCGCAACCTTGGGACCAGCTTGGCTCTGGACAGATCAGCCTGCTCAGACAAAGGGAATAGACTCAGCCTGCATCAGAAACGGGGCAGCTCTTGGGAAAGAGCTAGTCTTTCATGCTCCAATAGACCATCAATCTTTCTCTTTTTGCATTTTCTTTTCTTAAAGCCCCCCCCCACCTTTTTTTTTTTTTTATGATTCCTGAGGATATCTGTTTCCTCTAAATTCAGGCTTGTGCTTCTCCTTGGCCGGCTCCACCCTTCAAATGTCTGACTGTGCCTTGGGGCATCTTCCTTCTTCATCCTGTCTTCTCTTTCCTAATTTCTGTCTCCGAGAGGACTGATCCAGTGCGCTCCATCCTCCAGCCCTGGGTCAGAGCTCTAGGTCAAGCTCTGGGTTAGACTGCCTTTGGGTCAGGTGCCTGTCCTCATCCTCGCTGGGTGATGAAAACCTGGCCGCATCCTCGCTCAGCTGGGCCGAAGGAGGGACCTGACGCAGCAGCCTTGGGAGAATGCTCCCTTTCTGAGAATAGCAGTTGACAAAATAAAGCATGTCCTTTGAAAGGTGCAGAACCTTGGCAGAAGTTCCCTAGGTAAGCACTCTCCCAAAGCTGCTGTTCGCATATGTCTTCGTGGTATAGGCGTAGCACTTTGGGTCATTAAAGCTTTTTTTCTTTCTCTTTTTTTGTAGCAATGATAGACTCCATTGGAAACTCCTTGCCTTGGCCATTCCTATGTGATTACAGCCACGTAGTTTGGAGAAGGTAGGCTAGAAAGACGCCGTTCTGAGTGAGAGAGTAGTTTTGTTTGTTGTTTGGGGCCATCAGAAGCTTGGTTGAGACAAAAGCTTTTATGCTCTTGACACAGGCAGTTGCAACAAAGAAAACCCTCTCAGACTGCGGTGGGACTGCGTTTTGTGATCACCAATGCTCACGGTGTCCAGCTGATGATGACACAGGCCCTCTGTTCGGCTGCTGTGGCAGTTTAGGCAGGAGAACAGTTGTCGAGTCTTCACGACTTCTTCATGGCTAGTTTTGGGCTCAGCAGACATGTGGGATTAAGCGTTTGCTCCTCCAAGGCTTGCTCTGGGCCAAACCGTGAACAAGGCAAGGGTTTACCTTTGACAGCTCATCGAGCACAGAGATCTTCAAGATGAGGTCCATAAACCCTTGGGAGCCAAAATGGTTCCTAAGAGTTATGCAGTCAGCTTGGAAGACGAAGTAAGGGAATCAGTTCACAGAGTCTCAGCTTCTAGAATATTCTTTCTTAGAGTTGTTCTGTCTGAAGATGGGCCTTTGATTCATGTTCTCACTACCCCCTTTCACAACTGTCCTGTTGCTGTTTTTCACCAGAGAGGCACACTCCTCCACCCCCAGCCTTCTCAACTGCCACTGCCCTGCTTTGCCCCCGAAGGCAAGAACCGTTTGTGAGGCAGATGCTGGGCAGCATCAATGCAGGTGCTGAGAACAGAGAACATTCCAGGGGCCAGGTGGTTTCTAAGAAGACTTACCAGTTGGTAGATCACTCAACATGAGTCTTGATGATAAATTCTATATTGCTTTTGGCACGCAATTCAGGAGAAGCTCAAAGAGTTGAGTGACATTTATAGAAGAAATTCCTTCCGTTCACAATGTCTTGTTTCTGTGAATAGGTTTATTAGAATTTACAGTTTTAAGAAATTAAAATGAAAGGAGTACTGTTGCTTGACCCGTCTCATTTCTTGACCAGGTCTCGTGCATTGCTCTGGGCTAAATAAACTATTTGAGAAACCAAAACCCCTAATTCATTCATTGCCAAGTACATTTCCAGTAAAATTTCATGTGTAATGTGTTGAATAATTGTTTATCAAAATTTAAATTTATTTGGTTTTGGTGGATAATATACTACTTGTCATCATAATGACAAACAACTGGAGGCAAAGAATTTAAGACTTAGAGATTTATGATCATAGGAAATAAAAAATATTTAATTTATATACTTATTTTTGTCACAGAAAAGCATAGTAGGGTAATCAGTATAAGAATGTTCAAGTATGAAAATATATCACACTAGGATATATGTGGGGCGATGGAATGGAAATATAAATTCAAGAATAAAAATGAGGTAAAATTTCTAGCTGGTTAAGAACCCGTGTGCACGTATTTTTGTTTCGTGTTTATTTATTTTGGAGAGAGAGACAAAGTGTGAGTGGGGGAGGGACAGAGAGAGAGGAAGACACAGAATTCAAAGCAGGCTCCAGGCTCTGAGCTGTTAACACAGAGCTCGACGCAGGGCTTAAACTGACGAACCACGAGATCATAACCTGAGCCTAAGTTGGACGCTTAACTGACTGAGCTGCCCCGGTGCCCCTGTGTGCACATAATTTAAGCTAATGGCGGCAAGAACCATGCTTATAATGGTTACTATGGTCCATTGACTACGTCAAAATAGGACTGCATCTGGTGTTGTTTTATAGGTCACCACATACAATGTTCAAAATTATACTCTTTGCACCTACTTAAAGAGAAGATGAAAGCGTTTAGATGTTAGCTTGTAAAAAATGAAAAGGAGGATTGCGTAATTTAAAAACCATTCTTAGGGGGAGTGTCAGAGCAGCCATCTGCAGAGCAGACACTGCAATGTCAAATGGCAGAAGGGATCCATACTGGAGTCAAAACCCCCAGTTCTACCATTTATTAGCTCTGTGACTTTGCACCAGTTACTTACACTGACCTAATTAGGTTTTCCTTTACCACAGAACTAATACTTTCCTTACCAAATTGTGGTGAAGTAAGTGACTCGATGTGCACAGCACTCTTAGCAGAAGGTCCCCGTGTAATTAGGGTCTGTGCCTCTCCACTTCCCCCCCAGGATGTACGATCCTTCTTTCCATGCCCCTCTTTCTCCTTTCCTCTACCATCTCGTGTGTATTCAAAGGTGACCTTATCTTACATCCTCTATTAAATACATTTGATTCACATTCTAACGGTCCCAATGTTATTCTGTAAATTCATTCATCCCATGAATATATATTAAGCACTAACTCTATTCCAGGCACTATTATGGCCCTGGGGATAACTGAGTTAAAAGAGACAAAATCCCTATTGTCACAAGGCTCACTAAGTGCATGATGACAAGGATGCGGTGGCTGCTCCTGGCTGCTCCCAATTAGCAATGTTCTTTCACTAATGGGACCCTGGTTACATTTCTGCGGATTGACCCATCTGTCCACCCAGCCAGCCAGCCAGCCAGCCAGCCAGCTGGCCATTCAGTTACAAAATGTATTGAGAAACGCCTAAGTGTTAGGACCATGATCAGGCATTCTTGTTCTGAAAGTGACTGCAACACCACTGTATTTTAATAAAATGCTTTTTTTGTACATCTTTTATCCCAGTATGTGTAGAAGTTAATTGCATGATGTATCTATTTTGTGGTTAAATGTAAATATCCCTGGTTTTCTCTATTTTTTGACTATTTCCTATCTGTTTAAAATATTGAGTACCTTTTTTAAAAATTCTCATTCATTTTTGAGAGACAGAGCACAGGTCGGGGAGGGGCAGAGAGAGAGAGAAACACAGAATCCGAAGCAGGCTTCAGGCTTGGAGCTGTCAGCACAGAGCCCCATATGGGGTTTGACTCACGAACCATGAGATCATGACCTGAGCTGAAGTCAGACGCTTAACCGACTGAGCCACCCAGGCACCCCTATTGAGTACCTTTTGAATGATTCAAACTAATTTGTGTATTCCTTCTAAATTAATAATTTGTTTTCTTGAGATTTTCTTCCAGTATGCAGCTAAGAAAAACATATTTAAAATGATGGATTTGCAGGGTTGCCTAGGTGGCTCAGTCGGTTAAGCATCTGAAATGAGCTCAGGTCATGATCTCAAGGTCTGTGAGATTGAGCCCCAAGTCGGACTCTGTGGTGGCAGCTCAGAGCCTGGAACCTGCTTCAGATTTTGAGTCTCCCTCTCTCTCTGTCCCTCCCCCACTCAGGCTCTCTCTCTCTCTTTCAAAAATAAATAAACAAAAAAATTTTAAAAACTTTCTGGATGATGGATTTGGGGAAGGGAAATGATCTGGGCCCTCAAAGTGATTCTGTTTCTACTTGACTTTCAAACTGTATCATGGAATGTTGTTCTACCACTTACCTGGAAAAGTAGTCTCCCATAAATACAGCATTGAGTTAGCTTATCCAGATTTTATCCAGAAATTTACAAATTTCAGTTTCAAGACACTTCAATTTCAAGACACTCCTTTAAGCCAAATATTTTTATATAATATCTATGCCTTTTTATTTATTTTTATTTATCTTTAAAAAATTTTTAAACGTTTATTTATTTTTGAGAGACAGAGAGAGATAGATCATGAGCAGGGGAGGGGCAGAGAGAGAGCGAGACACAGAATCCGAAGCAGGCTCCAGGCTCTGAGCTGCCAGCACAGAGCCCAATGCGGGGCTCAAACCCACAAACTATAAGATCATGACCTGAGCCGCAGTCGGCCGTTCAACCAACTGAGCCACCCAGGTGCCCCAATATCTATATATTTTTAAATCAAAGATATTGAATTCATTCAAAGTCTATTTTTAGTAGATTCATGATGTTGTGCAACCACCACACTATGTACTTCCAGAACATTCCATAGTCTCAAGAAGAAACCTCCCAGTTCTCTCCTCCTTCAGCCCCTGACAATTACAACTCTATTTTCTGTCTCCATGGATTTACTTACTCTGGATATTTCATATACATGAAATCGTACAATATGTGACTTTTTCCCCCTACTATAATGTTTTCAAGGTTCATCTATATATAAGTCCTTCATTCCTCTTTATAGCCAAATCTGTTGTGTGGAAATAACACATTTTGCTTATCCATTCATTGATGGACATTTTGGTTATTTGCACTTTTTGGCTATTATGAATATTTATGTACAAGTTTATGCACAAATATAATGTCAGTTCTCTTAGTTGCTGGGTCTTATGGTAATTCTGTGTTTAACTTTTTGAGGAACCACCTTTTTTCACAACTGTTGTACCAATTGACTGAAAAACATTTTTATATGTATCTGCTATCTGTATGCAAAGTGTATATTTCTATATTAAAGGGTTCCCTTCCTAGTTTCAAAAAGTAAAATGCACTTAAGTGAATTTTACCTTTGAATTTCAAGAGTAAATGTTAAATAGAAGAAAATGCCACTTAATAAAATGAAGCAATACTTTTTATATAAACATTATATACATCTGTATTTCATTTCTGAAAATTGTATTTATGACATGAATAACTGAAGAGTGTTTTTATTTCTAAGAATAAAAATTGGTATTTATTCAGTTTTATTACCACTAACATTGTTTTGTCAAAAAAAAGTTGAACTCCTCCTTTAGAAAATATTTCCATTTTCAACAGTATAATGAATATTGTGCTTTAAGAGATGTATTTATATTTAACATATACAAACTTTAAACCCAAGACATAGAACCCCACTTGCAAGTGAGAGTCTTCTGGAAGAGAAGAGACTCCTGACAGAATTTTTTTCAAGTATCAAGACTTGACTGTGAAGGAATCCGGGCACATGGCATTAATAAGGTGCTCCTTCGGGTGGATCAAGCCCTTGGCCACAGATCCCTGGTGAGTGTCCTTCGTTGATAACTTGCTTTTATTTAATAATTTCTCCTAAATGTTGGTTTTATAGTTATGCATTGTCTGAATGTTTCACGTGTCAGAGAGCCAAAGTGTTTCGGAAATCTTTGCATTATGCCTGCTGTTTTGTGAGTCATTTTTATTAAACACCAATTCTCTCTACTACCCTGAATTATACCCACATCATTGCCAATGGGAAAGTCATTCATCCAAAGGCTGAAGATCCTACTCCTCTCACTAGGTTTGAATAGCAAAAGCCTTCCTAATATCCAGAGCAGCAAGGGCTCTTCAACCAGTAGAGTTAGGACAGGGCACGGCCTCTGAGGATGTCCACATCCTAATCCCTGGATCCTGATAATATGATCTGTAACACAGTGATGGGGATTTATGTCTGCGGCTGACATTAAAGTTGCTAATCAGCTGACCTTGGGGAACTTCTTCTGGGTTATCTGGGAGGGTCCAGCATAATCACAAGGGTCCTTAGAAGTGAAAGAGGGAGGCAGGAGAGTGAGAGGCAAAAGAGGTGTGACAATGGAAACAGGTCACAGGGATGAGATGGACATGACCAGCCATTGCCGGCTCTGAAGATGGAAAGGAGACCAGGGAGCAAGGAATGCAGGTGGCCTCCAGAATCTGGGAAACATAAGGAAACGGATTCTCCCCCAGAGCCTCCAGAAGGAACACGGCCCTGCCCACACCTTGATTTTCAGCAGAGCGACCCATGTGGGACAATCATGACATAATACATTTCTGTTGTTTTTAAGCCACCGAGTTCATGGTAATGTGTTATAGGGCTGGTAGGAAACTAACATGATATTGTTAGAAGGGACCGAAAAAGACATTGGGAGTTAAGACAGCAAAATGTTAAATAGAAAAATGAGGAAAGTCTTGAGGCCGATGAATATGCATGCATGAGAGAGTGGTAGGAAGGAGAATGGACTTGTTTCAGAAATACAGGCAAACCTTACGTATTTGAGCGGATGGGGAGGAAACTGCAAAATAATCTTAATTTTCAATGGTTCTTTAAAATACAAAAAGAATTGCCTTATTTTTCAATACATACAGCAGCAGGAGGAACTATCAGAGGACAGAGTAAAAGAAGAGCAAGAGAGGTTGAGCACTGATCCCAGAGGCTTCCCTCCTTGTTCCCTTCCAGCAAGCTTGTGAGGACATTGTCCAACATTTCTGGGTCCGTTTGCCTTTGTGGAAAATGAGGAAAAACATGCCCCGACTACAGGTTTTTTTTTAAGTTTATTTATTTTTAAGAGAGAGAGAGAGACAAGCGCAAGCAGGGGAGGAGCAGAGAGAGGGAGACAGAATCCCAAGCAGGCTCCAGGCTCCGAGCTGTCAGCCCAGAGCTCGACACGGGGTTCACGTCCCATTAGTTCAAACTATGAGATCATGACCTGAGCTGAAGTTGGACACTTCACCAACTGAGCCACCCAGGCGCCTCATCCCTGACTACAGTTTTAATGAGACTATACATATGGAGACCAAAACCACTATGGATGTAACATGTCCTTATTTACAAATGTCCAAAGTGATAAGGGCCCAATTAGTAAACAAAAGTTATAAATATTTGACTTAACACATACACATCTTTCGACCTTTTATTCTCTTACTTTACTTAGTTATTTCACTGAAATGCCAGACTTGTCTTTACTGGCCTTGCCATGAATTCCAACAGCAGAGCTGGGGAGAAGGAAGACCTCGGTGGGGTAGCCAGTAAGCACGGGCTAGACTGGCCCCAATCACCCAGTCTGGGTCTCCCCTAGAGGCACAGCTCTGCAGCTTTCTATAATGTTTCTCAGCATTTCAACAGGAGAGGGTGACAGCGTGGAGAAAGAAGGCTCACTTAGGACGTGAGTTTCAGACAGAAGACTCTACTTAGAGCAAAGACAGAGCTGGCGGGGAAACCACAGCCTGAGTCTGGCTGGACCGCAGCTCTCCTCCCATCCTTGGGGATGATGTGACCTGAATCCCCAAAGCCATCCGAGCTGTTTAAGAGTTAAATGAGATAATGAATATGAAAGCTCCTTGACTAATATAAGCCCAAGGGAGGTGTATGTGAAAGTTTAGTGGCTGTCACAGTCAGATTGGGCTCCTGGAGTCATACCTTAGACCAGGCGGCTTATAAACAACAGAAATTTATTTCTCCCAGTTCTGGAGGCGGAAAGTCTGAGATCAGGGTGCCAGCGTGGTGGGTTCTGGTGAGAACATCTTCCCAGCTGCAGACTGCCGACATCTTGGTGCGTCCTCACATGAAGAGAGAGGGAGAGAGAGCTTCGTGGGGTCCCTTTATAAGGGCACTAGTCCCATTCATGAGGATTCCACTCTTGTGACCTAATCACTTCCTAAAGGCATTACCTCCTAGTACCTTTATAAAGGGTGAGGATTTCAACACATAAATTTGTGGGTGGTGGGGGGCAAGGAGATGCTACAAACATTCGGTTCATAACAATGGTCTTTTATGGTTGCGTCTCTTCTCTGTTAAAATTTGTTTATAGTTGCGATGTCACCCCCAGTGGATTCCTGCCTCACTTGCAAGACCCTGAACCACTTAACTCTTTCCTAACTGGTTCATATTAATTTTCCTTCCCTTCCAAACCATCTCCCCCATCCATTAGATTTTCTTCCCTCCCTCCTCCTTCCAGATGGTTCCACTTAATGGCGTCCAAGAGACACTGGTGTTCTCATTGTCTCTGAACAGAGCTATCTCCTTCCCTCTCTCCTCTACATTTCATCCAGAACCATCTCTGTTCCCTTATCTACCCATCCAGATCTCACCTTCAGAGTGTCCCCAGGGTACCCAGCACAGGGAGGACCCCACCAAAGGGTGTGAGTACTTCCTGACCGATGAGCAAGAGGGAGGATGATGATGACGAGCAGAGGGAGGGTAACATTTATCTTGGCACTGATGACAGCGGCCTAATTAGAAAGCAAAACTCGCTTTCTGGAATTTCTTCCTTTGTTCTTTCTCTTTTTAGTTTGTTTTCCGTGAAAACGAACAGTTTATATTCATCTGCATTTTTGCTGTTTTGTAGGTCGTTTATACTCATCCTCTTTTCTGTGCAACATGTATATGCGGTAAGTACATTAATTCGCTCTGAATGCATGCGTTATTCTTGTTATAAACCTTTTCGTGTCAAACAGATCACTCTGTGGGACTCAGTTTTCTCATCTGTAAAGTGAAAGGTCGGACCAGGTGAACTCTAAGGGTTTCTTTTCTGCAGTCAAGACTGCTTCCCAAATTGCCCAGGGATTGGAGAGTTCTTCATTTTATAACATCACCCTTTGTTAAACTCTTTTTTTGGAAGGGGCAGGAAGTGGCCAGGCCGTCCCAAAATGAAATCAAGAAATACAAGATTACATGTGAACATTTTAACTCTGGAGAAAGATAAGCCTAGAATATTCTGTAACAAGATGTCTTTCTTCTGCTTCCCACTGAGGAATCTGAGTTATTAAACCCAACCCCAGACATTTCTGGGCAATGACACTATGGACCGCCAGTCACCCAGGTAGATCTTGAGATAACCGAACTGCTTACACCACCCTAGTGAGCATGGTCCCATCTGTTAATCCTCTCTGGCTTGGATTTACCCAATCCAGTTTCTGTGATTTAAGTTAACATAGGTCTTTTCAAGGCGTCTCAAAATAGAAAGTTGCTCTCTGTTCCCTTTTTCCTACCGGTCAGGAGCAGAGAGGAACCAGAAGTTCTCCCCAAGTAGATGATTCGACTTGTTGCACTTAGTCCCATGCATGTGAGAGCATCATCTCAAAGAATGAATGGAAATAAAAATACACTGAAATACATGTGTCTGGATTTTTTTAACCTGATTTCTCTAAGTTTATTTTTGTATTATATTCTTTCCCCTCCCCCATTAGAAAAACCTCCATAGTCTTAAATTTCACTTCCTTTGTTTCTTATGTTTCATACATGGGGGAAAATTCTTGAACCAAAGACTCGTCTAGCCTGGACCCTCCTATCCGGTTGTGCTGTGCAGAGATATTAGAGATCTCACACAGAAGTAGCTGTACTATAGTCGGGTTTTAAAGATAGTGATAAAAATTGATGCAATAGCTTTGAGAGGCAATTTGGCATCGGCCACCAGAATTTCAAATGCATAATCCTGTTGACACAGGAATTTTCCTTTTTGGCATTTATTGTATCTATTTATCCTGACTTGTGCATAAAGAAAATGCAGAAAAATATTGTAGTGTTTAGTAACAAAAGAAGAGAGGTAGCTAAAAGCCCGTGGAGAAAGACAAGTTAAACAAGTTATAGTTTGTCTATAGTTTCTCTCTCTGAGGGGAAGCCATTCTGTTAACTTGGAATGACTTTGAAGATGTCTGATTGAGTGAAGGCAGCAAGGTACAGAGAAATATACCATTTGGGTAAAAATAAAACAAAACTCAAATCAAAAAGTGTGTGTGTGTGTGCATGCACACACACGTGCGTGAATATGTGTGAGTGCGTATGTGTTCTTGGTGTGAAGGTCTGTAACTACCCAGAAACGGATTGAGGAGAGGGATTGCCTTTAGGTGAGGGAATGGGGAGCCTGGGCTGAAAAAGAAAATTTCCTTCCCCATTATACTCTTTTGCCCTGTTTCACGTTTTTATCATAGGCAAATGTTGTGTTTTTTTTTAAAACATGTCCTTCTTTTTTTTCCTGTTTTTTATTTATTTTTGAGAGACACGGAGAGAAACAACATGAGCAGAGGAGGGTCAGAGAGAGAGGGAGACACAGAATGTGAAACAGGCTCCAGGCTCTGAGCTGTCAGCACAGAGCCTGATGCGGGGCTCGAACCCACGAACCGTGAGATCATGACCTGAGCCGAAGTCTGACGCTTAACCGACTGAGCCACCCAGGCGCCCCAATGTTGTTTTTCAAAAAAGAAAATAGAGGCACTATTGTAGGACCAGTTATTAATCTAGAAATTAATAACATACTTCTTAAACATTTTATTCAACATACATGTGTTTAAAAGATATCTGAGCTAAAACAGGAACTTTTCCTTTTTTTCCTCTTTGAAGAATAATATTAGTTTTGGAGAACGTTGGTATATTCTGGTGAAGATGGTTTATACTTTGAATATTGCGTTGTGTGGACAATAGTCTTTATCTTTTTCAAATGGGTTCATACAGTCTGTTTTTGGAGCACATATTTTTCCTCTATGAAAGCCTCCCCTACAGTGGTATTTACTGGGCTGTATCTAATGTACAAAAACTTCTTAGAGCCTAAAACTACCTCTTGCTTTTTTCTTTTATCAGTACCGGTTAAAGCTATATATATGTGACTATTTCTGTTTTTTTTTATTAGAATCTGCTAATTTATTTTAAACCAATTCTTTCCTGAAATGTAATTTTGCTACAAACATCTCTGTGATGGTTGGCACAATTAAGAAAAAAAAAAAACAATAAAAGAACAAACCTGTCTTTATTATCAAGCCAGCTAATCAACTGACCTTCTTTCCCTGGTTGTTTTGATATCTCACTGAACACATAGTAATGAGTCCCAACCTTAAATGAACCCAGGTTTTCAGACCAGTTATTTTAAAGTGTTTTCATGATGTCCTGGACCTGGCCATTTAACCTTTTTTTTTCTACCTTATCAGAGTTTTGAACTTGATGGTTCTACATTCATAGATAAGAATGTGACTCAAAGCTCAAGAGGCATATATTTCAAAAACTTCAAATGCATTTTTAAACCTGCCTCTTATGAAGGCTCACATTCATATACTTTAAATGACCCTATGGAGTTTTGTTTATAAAAATTTTTAATTCATGCTTAATTTAAGGAATTTTCTTAAATTCTTTCTATCTTACAAATATGTATCTGAACATTTTTTTTCCTAGAAAAAAAGAGGCCTAGGGTGTGTGATTGAATAATCAATACATTCTGGATAGACCCTTTTCCCTCCCACACACATAACCATATATATGTGTGTAGGTTTACACATGTGTGTATTCATATGTACACATAATTATACATCTTTCTATGCATACTTATGTACATTGGTGCACAAGTATACATGTTTGTTTTCCATCAGAACTATAAATATTGGCTCAAATGTTATAGTTTCCCCATTATGCTTTGGTGTAAAGACTCAAGTTCACGGCCTTGAGTGTAAAAGATCTATCAGTCATAGAAATGTGTGGTTAATATGTAAGTGTTGCAGTGAGGGCTGGATCAGGCAAGATCATGAACTAGGCGAAGTGTATCTCCAGTGCCTGTCTGATATTTCTGTGCACATTCTCAGCTCGAAGCATCTAGCGCTGTTTTTGCCACTACTTCCTCCCAGCCCACCGCCCAGGCTCTAAAGGAATGGTCAGCGTTCATTGCCATTGTCATTGCAGGTGCATCATGGTGGCTGTTTTGTTGTTAAGGGATCTACTTATGGAAACAGTTATTCTGGGATTATGCTTTTGTATTGAAGTGACGGATGACATTGGATAGAGACAATGAAGATTTGTGAGAACAAGGGGCTGATTCTTCCTAAAGAGCGTGTGTGAGTGTGTGTGTGTGTGTGTGTGTGTGTGTGTGTGTGAGAGAGAGAGAGAGAGAGAGAGAGAGAGAGAGAGAGAGAGTGTTTGGAAGAAACATGAAAGTTAAGAAAATATGTGACTGTAGAGAAACTCTCTAATCTAGAGAGTGTTGGAGAGAAATTAGCGAGAAACGGGAAAGGGCTCACATTATTCAAGTTCAGGAGCTTTCTGGTTGAGAGACACATTAGAGGACATCTTGGAATTTCAGCAGTTTGCAGGAGACAGTTTTCATGTGAAGTCCAAGGCTGTGACGGGAGCAGTGATAAAGAAGGACTCTGTGGTCCTGGAGGGGAAGCGAGAGGGTCCTGAAAAGCAGCCAAGTTTATAATTGAAGTGAGACACCATTGTGTCCTTACAGTTTTTCTAATCATATAGTTTACACTCTAAGATTGTTTACAACTTAATAAATAAGGTCTTGCCAGGAGCAACAAATCACAGAAGATTCTAGCTAAAGAAAAATGGCTTCAGAGGGGTCTTTTTTCAATCCCAGCTCATGTAAACTTTTATTTTTCTCACACAGTTATCAGCCCTCATATCGAGCCACAGTGGAAGTTCTTTGCCTTTTTATATATCAACATGAGTCTTTTCGCGGCTTCAAAGATAAAAGTGTACTGTAGAATTCTCATGAGTCAGATAAACCAAGATGCTCGTTATAAGAGACATATCATGTACCCAGCTAAGTGAGGAATACCGGTGTACTAAACCAGATGCTTCACTTTCAGAGTGGAAAGAAGTTTATTGTGCCTTGCGGAGGAAGAGATTGCTCACTTTGCCAGTGCTTTCCTGAAAAAGGGTCTCGGGTAAGTGATGTAAAACTCAGCATGGGCAGTGGGAGAAAGAAATGGGGAGTGACCAATCAAAGGGCATAAAGTTTCGGTTATGCAAGATGGGTTAGCTCTAGCAATCTGCTGAAGGGTGTCTAGCTAGAGTCAACAATAATGTCATGTTCACTTAAAAATTGGTTGGGAGGGGGGCCCCTGGGTGGCTCAGTTGGTTAAACGCCCAATTTCGCTCAGGTCATGATCTCACAGTTCGTGAGTTCAAGCCCCATGTCGGGCTCTGTGCTGACAGCTTGGAGCCCAGAACCTGCTTCAGATTCTGTGTGTCCCTCTCTCTCTGCCCCTCACTTGCTTATGCTCTCTCTCAATTTTTTTTAATTGGTTGGGAGGAGAGATCTCATATTAAGTATCTTTATCACAATAAAATGTTAGAAAAAAGTCAACCTGGGCGGCATGTTGAAATTTGAGCCATCGTGAATTCTTCACATTAAGTAGTCCCAGATTCTTAGTGTGTTCTGGTAATTGTCAGTGTTTCTGTTTTCCACTGAAAGTTGTGTACATTCTCTAAGCCATCCCAATTTTACTAGACTACATGTCAAGTTTAGAAGTGCAAGCCATGATCTACCCAGTGTTTCATGCCACACTAGTCTTGTGAACTGCCTTGTGCAAAAAGGGTCCCGTGCATGCTGGGTCGCCATCTTGAAACTCAGGTTGCATATGAGCATTTTTTAAAATGTTTGTTTATTTTTGAGAGAGAGACACACACAGAGCACAAGTTGGAAAGGGGCAGAGAGGGAGACACAGAATCCGAAATAAGCTCCAGACTCTGAGCTGTCAACACAGAGCCCGTCGTGGTGCTTGAACCCACAAACCATGAGATCTTGACCCGAGCTAAAGTTGGATGCTTAACCGACTGAGCTACCCAGGTGCCCCAACACATGAACATTTTCATTTTAAAGGCTCTGAAAAGGAGTGCAGTGAGGAGGTGGGAGATCTTGTTTAAACATATCTAAAGTGGTACATCCAGACGTTGGACTACAGGACCCTTTTTTGGATAACACCTGAAGTCACGTGGCATCGTGTTCTGTGATTGGAGTGCTGGTTGCATTTATTGTGTGTTTCTTGTGCGCCATACTCTGATCTGTGTTCTCAAAACGCTTGAGGTCTCTGACTCGTCAAGTCAACTTTCTTGCCATCTTGGGGTGCCGACTTTGCAAGGCAGAAGATCAAAGCTCAGAGAGGTGTAGTGGGCTGCTCAAGTCCACCCAGGACAGCGCTCTGGGTGACCGCACCAGACTCTCTGTCCCTGCAAGGCACAAGCGCCCCCTTGGCTACAGTATAGGGATCATGTGAACATGTATGGACCTCTATCTCCCTTATACTCTGACAGCAGCAGCTGACGGCCCACTAGCTCGTTTGTGCTGGAGGGTTAGGTCAAACAGTTCCTCTGTTAAAAATATTCCCGCCATCTTAGAAGAAAAGAGCATGGTCCAGAAACTTTGGACAGTTTTTGAGTCAGATCAGTGATTCTGTTGAAACTGGTCCAAATCGATCCTATAGGGCGTGATGCTTACAAACCACTATTCGGCGACGATAAGTCTACAAGGAGGCACAACCTCTCCAGAGACGAGGGACCATCTATTTCTCCCGTACTTTGCTTTCTCTCCCCACAATACATGTCCAGTATATAAGGGGACCTGTGCTGAGCTCTCTTCCTGAAAGCAGCTACCTTCCCAAGCATAAGTTATGACAAATTCCCTTCTGCTTAAACTGCTTGTTTCTTTAGTACTTCAACAACTTTGGTGCTCAGAATTTATCTGAAGGTTTTTCTTTTCCTTTAAAAAAATTTTTTAAAGGAAATTAAATTTTTTAAGTTTCTTTAATTATTTTGAGAAAGAAAGTGCAAGCAAGGTAGAGGCAGAGAGAGAGAGAGAGAGAGAGAGAGAGAGAGAGGAGAATGAGGATCCCAAGCAGGCTCTGCACTGTCAGCACAGCCCAATGCGGGGCTCGAACTCACAAACCTTGAGATCACGACCTGAGACGACAGACACTTAACTGACTGAGCCACCCAGGCAGCTTCCCCAAGCTGCTTTCATGACATGATTTAAAAGCAAGAGGTGCAAACTTGCAGTTATAAAATAAATAAGTCCTGGGAATATACTATATGGCATCATAAGAATAGTACATAATACTGTCTGGTATATTTCAGAGTTACTGAGAATAGATCTTAAATGTTTTCATCACAAAGGGGAAAAAAAAACCCCAGTTACCGTGTGAGGACAGATGCTAACTAAACCTATCGTGGTGATCACTTTGAAAACCATACACATATCAAATTATGATGCTAAGATGCCGAAATTAATCTAAGGTTTATATGTCATTTACATCTCAGTAAAAATTCTTTTAAAAAGTAAAGACACTAAAAGCTAGCAATCTAAGACGTGTCTTTTTGATGTATATGTGTGTGTTATTCAGGGGGGGAAATCCTGGCTTTCCTGTGACTTTTAAATTTTTTTTAATGTTTATTTATTTTTGAGAGAGAGAGAGAGAGAGAGACAGTGTGAGCAGGGGTGGGGAGAGAGAGAGGGAGACGCAGAATCTGAAGCAGGCTCCAGGCTCTGAGCTGTCAGCACGGAGCCCGACGTGGGGCTCGAACTCACCAACCATGAGATCTTGACTTAAGCTGAAGTCAGATGCTTAACTGACTGAGCCACCCAGGTCCCCCTCCTGTGATTTTTAACATAAACATACCAAGATTATATAAATGAGAAGGAAAAGAAATCAGTGCGTCTACACTTTAAGACCCTTGGAGTTTGAGACCCAAGAAAAATGGATGGATCAGCTTAGTGAGAGGAGGCTAACGGGCGTCACAAAACAAAGAGGAACAGGTGCTTGGCTAAGGCTCTGATGTAACTAAGACTGAGTGTTGTTTTGGTGGGGACATCTGGTGATGTCTGGAGACATTTGTTGGTTGTCACAACTGGGTGGAGGGAGGGGTGCCACAGTATCTCCTGGGTACAGGCCAGGGATGTTCCTCTGTGCCCCCAATGCACGGAACAGCCTACACCAAAACCGTAATCTGTGCTCAGGTGGACAGACCTTGCCCTCATCCCACAGCAGCTCTGAGGCTGATGGGATTCAGTATTTTCACCTGGCCACACAAGGAGCCTGGACTTACAGGAGTTTTAATAACTCGCCCATATGTGGAAGAGGCGGGAACCCGCCCCAGGGTCTGACTTCAGTTGCGGCATTTGGCCCACGATCACGAAAAGATGTCTCCGCTCTCAGATTCAGGTACCAGGCTGCCGTCGTAACTTTGGGAACAGCTTCCAGCTGCCCGAGCTTCGTTTCCCTGGAAGTGCAGCACGAGTCTTTCTCTTCTGTTCCCTTGGGTGTCCAGCAATCACGAGCGGTGCACCTTGCGTCCCAGACAGTCTCAGGGCCAGGGGTGATGAGGGCTCAGGGGGTGTGGGCTGCACGTGGCTGTCTGGGTGGCCGGGCAGGGCAGAGTGCGGAATGCGGGCCCCCCTCTGCCCTTTCTGAGCCAGACGGCCCCCACGTGAAGGCTGCACACTGCCCGCCTGCTGTCCAGCTGGGAGCTCGGGAGCTTGGCTTGTACATGACCACGAGGTCGCGTGGGACGTGGGCGCTCCCGAGGGCTCAGGGGTCAGCCAGCCAACTCCCATCCCGTCTCTGGAGCTGCGGTGACAGCTCGAGAGGGTCCACAGAAACAGCAATGCAGGCAATTCCAGAGGGTTGGGGATCCACCTGAGACCGTGCAGCCCGGGAGGGGCATGGCCAGGCACCCCTAAGAAGGAAACGATTCCCCCTTTAGGGGTTCGTGCCTGGGTGAGTCGTTTAAGCTCCGGGCCACGACTGCTATGTCTGGAGTAACGCCTGGCCCTGCGCTGTGGGACGATGGGGCTGGGCCTGGAGCTGCCTCCCCGCGCTGGAGTCTGAGGGAGAGCTGGGGTGTGTCTGGGGCAGGGAGCCAAGGGCGGGTACTGTGGGTTCTGGCGGAGTGAAGTTCAGCGTCATTGGTGTACCCCGGATGCCCGCAGTGGCTGCACCAAGTGTTTCCGCCAGCGATCACCATGCCTTCCCCTTTGCACCTGTCCTGCGGCACCCGGTGGGCCACCGGCTCTCCCTGGAGCATAATCCGAACCTTCTCACTTGGCTACCCCTTTCCGGGCTGTCTTCCCACTTCCTCTCTGCCTCTGTTTCTCCTGCCCTCCCCAAGGAGCGCGGTGGAGACCCCAGCCCTCCCTAAGCGTCCCCCCAAGCTCCTCCCAGCCAGTGCTGAGGCCCCTGGCAGGCCCCTGGTCCCCTTCCTTTTACTGCTTGCATCCCGACCTCTAGCCCTGCTGGGGTGAGAGCACCAGGGCACGTGACCCTCTTCATGAGATTATGAGCACGCCTCCTTCAAGGTGGTCGTGTGGACACATGGAAAATGCTTGTATTTCTTTGGAGGCTTTTCTCCTGGCCGCACTGGACTTGTATCCGGCAGTTAGTACCCATAAATCAGTACATGAAAACTCAGTCTCCAGCATGGGTGGGATTGGGAGCCTGAGTGGGTGGCCACACTGGCCTGCCGCATGCTTCCTGGGATACCTCCCACATCTAAGAGAAGTTGGGGGGGGGGCAGGGTCAGCAGGGGGTCTCTCACCTCAGCCTTCCCCCTGCCCACCCGCACATGCATCGTTGAAATCTGTCTTTAAATGTACAACCTCACATAAGCTCCAGTTCCTTGCGGGTTCGGCCAGGGCCAGACAGAGTATTTTGAACAGTGCCAGAAAGCAGTTCCGGAGCATCCTGGGAAGAGCTCCAGGCGAGGGCGGGAGACTGGAAACCCGGTGCCTTTTGTCAGGTTGGGAGTCTCAGCTGAGAAATGGGGGTTGTTCTGTCGGGCTGGTCCCGTCCCTCCCGGCCCTCACGGCCTCCGGTTCTGTGACGCAGGCATGGCCTTTTTGGTAGGACAGTTATTTAATTGGCTTCCAGGATATTTTGCAACAATGCTCTGACATTTCCCCTAACCTCATAATTGTTCCTGTCTGAGAATGTGGATGAGGTTGGCACTGGCTGAGATTTTAAGATTTGCTTTACCAGTTTCAGTGGCGGAATCCTCGTGTTTTTGATGGTTGTCTCCTTGCAGGGAAAATTATGTATCTTTATAGACTAGAGGGGACCTTTCAAAAGCTCCACTTTAGCAACTAGCATGATGAAAAGACATGTTCTATAGCGTTTTTCAGAATAAAATAGAAAATATGTCCAGATTGTTTTTCATTGAGTGGAGGCTGCCAACTATTAAACTGCTAGCTGTTCCATTAAGAACTTTATAATTCGGCAGTTTTTATGCAAAGAAGTCAAAGAGTGTAAAACTCAACACCTGTCTTTTTTTGTTTGTTTGTTTGAAAGCTGAAATCACACATTGGCAAATCAGTGTTTCCTTTGGGAATTTTAAATCACTAAAAAAATTGCACAAGTGTTTTTTGCCACAATCTCATTCATTTGTCCCTCATGCTCCTAAGAGCCTGCATTCCAAGATAAAAATGGAATTTACTTGGGAGATTTTAATTATTAACATTTTTCACCATTAAACTATTGGCACACAGAGTTCTAGGACCCGATCTCTTTATCCCTCACACAGCTGTATTCTAGTACAGTCTATAACTGTGGCCTGATAAATGGTACAGAGCAATTCTTTTGAGATCCCAAAGCGCACGTAAGTCAGTGATGTTATATTTTGGTGTAAGCAGATGCCAGTGACCACTGACAAATTTGATCTGTCACTCACCCCCTTAGAGATTTGGTCCTGCTGTCTTCTTTTTCTTCTGCGTCTTTCTCCTCCAAGAACAAACTCTCCAGCTTATTTTGTCTCTGTTGGAGACTCCTCTGAGTCAAGAAATACTGCCTGAGACTCAGGTGCTATCCAAGGACCTGGGTGAGGGGCTTTGGGACGGGACGTCCATCTGTCATGCAAAGGCATCCGAATCCAGAATTGGAGAAAGCACAGTGCCTACCAACAAATCCCCAAGTGGAATTTAGCCCACCAGCTGCCAGTGCACAACCTCGGCTCTGTGTGTTAAAGTATTCCCCGGTCAGGAATGTTAACCTTGAGTTCTGAAGAATGAAAAACTCGCAAAAGTTAAAAGAATGAATCTTCCATTGTAGGTGCTTGAGGAAGTATTTCTAAGCAGGCTGTGGGAAACCTAGATGTACCTATCATTTCCTACTATTTGGCCTATCAACTGTCATAGTCATAGAAATAAGCAGTGGTAGCTCGGATCCATATGGAAGGATGACTCCAGCCATGAATATGGCTTTCCATAGGCTGACCGATCTCTCTCTCTCTAAAGCTGGCATTTGTGTTTCAGAAAGAAGGAGAGGCAACAAGCTTATATATGCCTACTGTATTGTAGAACGTATTGTTTTCGCAGGCCAGGTGTCCCAAACCTCACTGGGGAATTCTAGTGACAATTTGGGTCTCCTAGGTTTTGGCGTATCTGCCCTGATCAGTCACCTCATTAAACTGCCTGTGATTTGCAGCACAGCCTTTGGCCTCCTCATGTGGAGTTCAATTCCATAGCAATGAAGATTGCTGAGCTCTGCGACCCAGCGAGAACTGAGGCCAGGCAGCCGCAGAGCTCAGCAAATGTGGGACTACGCTGAACTTGAGTGGATCAAGGTCATTACCAAAGGGGAGACAGCCTTGTTGGCGGTGAGAAATAAGGGCTGGCAGTACAGGTACATCCCGAAGCAAGACGTATGCCCCATAGGAAAATGGGAAACCGTAATCGTAGCTCTAGAAAACCTGTCTAGTGCAAGGTCAACGGCTGTCTGACTAGATTAATTAAGATGCTGATTTACAAAGAAAATAAAAGAAGATATTTTTTTTCTTTCAAATACCATGTTTACTACGTCGTCACAAAGTCCACAGGGAAACAGCCAGGTCTCAGAGGTGCTAATTTTTTTACTCTCCTATCATACAAGCGTCTCTGTAGTTCATTCAGCAAATGTCCATTCATTCATTCCCTCCATTCAGCAAATAGCCATTGAGCATTTGCCGCGTGCCTGGCCTTGTGAGGCTTCGGTGATAGAGTAAAAAGTCCCTGTGGCTGGAGCTCAGTGTCCAGTAGGAGATTCACCTTCCGGCCATTATTTCTGAGTGCCTGCGGAGTGCTGGGCACTGTTAAGAGCCTGGGTCCTTGCTCTGTCCCTGGGATAACGTGGTCCCCTAGTTTCATATGGGAGCCTGGGGGTGGGGAGCAGGGCGGAGACAGCAGTGGCGTCAGACGCCACCTAGCCATGGCCCGGAAGCCTGTGTGCCGTGCCTCAGGCTGCCATAGCAAAGTACCTACCACATGCTCAGTGGCTTAAAACCACAGAAATTAATTTTCCTGCACGTTCTAGAGCCAGACGTGCACAAGCAAGGTGTCGCCATTACTGTACTCTTTGGGAGAGAGTGGAGGCTCCATCCCCTGCATCTCCCAGCTTCTGGTGGCCGCCGGCTTTCCTTGGCTTATGGCCCTGTCTCTCCAGTCCCTGCCTCTGTCTTTGCACCTCCTTCTCCTCTGTGTCACATCTTCCTCTGTGTCCCTCTCAGAAGGGTGCATGTAAAAGCAGTTAGGGCCCTGCAGATAATCTGAGATAAGCTCCTCCTCTCAAGGTCATAACGTTAGCACCTCGGTTGCCATCTCGGGCAACTTCCACTACTCTCAGGGGTCAGGACGGGGACACATCTTTTTGTGGCCACCATTCAACCTACTGCAAATGTCCGGGCAGAGAGAACAGCCTCCATTCTGGTGGAAGAGCCTCTATTCCAACCTTGAAGTAAGAAGGAGACAGGCTGGCATGTTTGAGAGACTGAAAAGTGGCCAGAAGGATTTGGCTGGAGTAGGTGAGGGGGCAGGTGACCCAAGGTGCCGTCGGAAAGGCAGACGCAGCTTCTCCAGCTTAAGAGGAAGGCTCTGAAGGATTTTAAGAAGAGTGGAAGCAGGTTGGATTTATGGGATAAAAAGGTCATTCTGGCTGCTGTTTGGAGAACATTGTGTGTGGGGGGGGGGGAGGGGGTGTTAGAGAAAACCCGTCAGGGGCTGCTGCAGTCGCCCAGGTGGGAGATGAGGTTGCTTCGCAGGGGAGTGTGTGAGGAGATGGGGGAAGCAAGTGGGTTTCAGGAGCATTTGGGAGGCAGGGTTGATAGGAGTGAGGGCGACCTTGGAGGTAGGCGGGCGAGGTGTGCACAGCTGTGTGGGCGGTGGTGTGTGGCCGAGGGGACTTGGGGGTGACCGTGGGTCTACGAGTCCCATTTTGAGTTTCTAGAGCCAGAGGTCAACTGAATATGGCCAGGACTCCAAAGAGAAGTCTGGGCTAGGGAGGAAAGTGGAGGGGTTGGTGGTTCCACGTTGGATGCCATTAACTCCATGGAAAAGGTCAAGTTGGCCAAGGGAGAGTGAGAGGAGGGCCAGGGCAGCCCTGTGGGGATTCCCTTCCCAGGAGGAAGGGGGCCGGCATGGAAGATACAGGAGAAAGACACAGAGAGGCAAGGGGCGGGGACAGCAGGAGAACAGCTCAGGAAGAGGAAGCGGGGGCAGCCGGTTCTGGCTCCTCTGGGAGCCCACCGAGGGCTCTCCAGGCTGCCTCATTCCGTTCCCATGGCAGGTGTATGATGTTGCGTCACTCTCACACCATTTTTAAAAATAGAAAAACCACTCTGTGATGACCGGGTTCAAGAGGTGGCTTTCTTTATTGCTCCGTGGCAAAGCCCTATCTTCTGGTTCTCAGAGAAGGGTTTTTTTCCCACTGTACCACACAGCCTCTTAAGAGCACACCTGAAAATCCAGGGCCAGTGTCAACTCCAGGATAAAAGTGTCAGCAGATGCTCTCATTGACAAGTGAGGTGATCTTAAAGTGTAAGAAAATACTCTGCCACAGCAGCCAGGTCTCCTTCGACTTTCCACTCCTCAAATAACGCCTTTTTGTTATTTATTTTAATAACCCTTCATGTTATCCATTAGTTTTTCCCGTTATAGGTATGGGAAGACCCTGGAGGCAGAGGATTTCATGCCACCTGCGGGCTCCTGTTGGCGGGTTTAAGTAATGTTATAGTGTCGCCTAGTGGATGAATCTTTGAATTGCAGTCCGGCGTTAAAAAGGCAGGAGGGGTGATGCTAAACTGTTAATTTTAATTATAAAAGTCTTCATCCATTCAGTATTCACTGAGTTCATGTTCAGAATGTTATACCAGGCAAGGCAGGTGGCCAAGGTCCTGAGGTAGTAATAAAATGTACACGGATCCCTAACCCCAAAAAGCTTAGCAGAAGACATCACTCCAAGCAGATATTAATTAAAGTAACATGCATGAAACAACAGTGAAATATAGTGATGAGTCTAGTTAGGTGGTATTTTAGGGTGGACAGGAGAGTTCCTACAAGAGTGAGATTGATCAGGACTGGGGTAAAAAGAGAAGCAGCAACTGAAGTCAGAGGACGTGGGTTTGAATCTCTGTTTTCCCAGGTGATAGTCAGTGACCTCTGGACATTGGCTTCATCTCTCTGAGCCTCAGCTTCCTTGTTTGGGAAACAGAAAATGAGAAACAGGGGGACTTTTTTTTCTTTAAAAAATATTTTAAGTTTATTTATCTTGAGAGACAGAGACTGTGGCAGTGTGGGGAGGGGCAGAGAGAGAAGGAGACCGAGAATCCCAAGCAGATTCCACGCTGTCAGCACAGAGCCCCACGCGAGGCTTAGACCCACGGAACCACGAGATCATGACCTGAGCAGAAACCGAGTCGGATGGATGTTTGACCAACTGAGCCACCCAGGCGCCCCACACAGGGTGACTTTCTGCTTTAGGGACGTCAGGATTCCATGAGAAGCATGCACAGCGCCGAGTCAGTGCCTGGAGCAAGTGCGCAGGGAATGGTAGCTGTCGCTGTTGCTGCCACCACCGCCATTGGTTGGAAGCAGCTAGAATGTGAAGTACAGATGGGGAAAGGCTGCCGGTGCTTCAGGCAAACAGGAGGTACATGTGTGACTGGAACAGAAGGAATAGGTGTGGAAACTACAGGGACCAGGTGGAGGAAGGCTGAGTGTCTCCATTGCAGGGGGTGATGAAAGCAAGAGAAGACCGAAGAGGAGGTGACGGTTGTGTGTGGATGTGGGTGGAAACCTGGAGTGAAGGAAGAGAGGGGGGCTGGGGCTTGGGTAACCCACATGACTTGACAGGGGAGGGCTTCCTCTGCAGGGACATGACAGACACATGAGATTTATGTCAAGGGAGGTATGACCACCTTGGCCATGGGTGGACATGGAGAGCGAGGGAGGCTGTCAGCTGCATGGCGCCTCACAAGGAACGAGGCGGCCACCTGACGGGTGCCGGGACAGGAGCGGAGCGCAGGGAAACTAGTTTGGGAGTGATGAGCTCAGCTTCTGACATGATGAGTGCGAATTAACAGAGGAAGGTTCAAGAAGGTGTCTAGAAACAGGTTGGACAATAGTGTAGGACTAGGTAATTGCACTTGAGAATGACAGAAATAGAACTTTAATTACTTGGATGAATACTATTATTTCCTGAAGAAACTTTATGAAAGAACACAGAACACATTAAGATTTTACGTTTAAGAGTAAGACGCAGCTGGAAGCAATGGGCACGTCACAGCAGGCGTGGGGTGAGCACGAATCAGTGGATGGATCCCCTGGCAGGCGGAGGCCACGGGGGAGGAGAGGTCTGCAGGAGCAGGTGTGAATGCAAAAGCACTAGGTCTGTGAGTCTGAGTGAGTTATACCCCTGAGCAGACTTTTCTCATCTATACGGGGGATAATAATTCGCATTTCTCAGGGTTGGTGGTTGAATTAAATGAAACAAAGTAGCAGAGCGGTGGGCACACAACCAAAATCAATGAACAAATTCCTTCCATTCCTGGGCACTTCGACCATCACCATCCTTGTCTTAGAGACCAAGGGGGATTTGGGAACGTACGTATAATTAGTATAATAAGAGCATCTTTCATGTTCATCTATTCGTTCATGAAGGAAGGAACAAAGGTTTATGTATACTTCTTTGCACTGATTCACCTTGTGGTTGGGCAGGAGCAGAAAGCTCTTGCAGAAAAAAGGGTGTTTATATATGTATCTGTAGTCGTCTCTGTACTTATTTCTCCCAATCCTCATACTGCAAAAATGACAGAGGGTTTCTGAGATTTTTGTCATTCCCGAAAGGGTTTGTTTGGTTCCTGGCATCAAGCACGTCAGGGCAGCCCAGAAGGGTGAGTCGAAGGTCTTGATATTAGCAATGTCCATATTCTCTCAACTGTTGGTGTGTTCTAGCAAGTGGTGAAATAAAAATAATTTGATCTTAGCCCTGCTCCAGAGCCCTGCCTGATACAGCCCATTAACAAGTGACAGAATGCTGAAGGAATGCCCCGGCCCCCCTTCCTCTGAGGGTGGGGCGACTCTGTCCACTGCTCACCTTCATCCTCTATTTGTACAGCTGCCCGGGGGCCTACTGTTCTGCAGCGTCTGTCAGAGAACACATAGTCTGATGACACGGTGTCAGTCTGGGCTTTGAGGAGGAGGAAGGGAAGGGTTTGTGGGGTCACAGAGCACGCCAGAGTTTCCTCAGCCGGCTCCATGATTATCGTTCTGGATTCAGTGAATCTTCCCTGATTTCACAGAGGCAGTTCTGTGTACAGGGAGGGAAGGAAGGGAGGGAGGAAAGGGGAGAGAGGGGGGAGGAAAGAAGGAGGGAAGGAAGGGAGAAAGAAAGGGAATGGAAGGGGAAGAGAAAAGAGAAGAGAAAGGAGAAAAGAAAAAAAAAGAAAGCAAAGGAAAGAAAGAAGGAAGAAAGAAAGAAAGAAAGAAAAGAAAGAAAGAAAGAAAGAAAGAAAGAAAGAAAGAAAGAAAGAAAGAAAGAAAGAAAGAAAGAAAAACAGATCAGTAGATAGACCAGGGGAACTACATCTGAAAATACAATGTTCATTCACTGGGCTTTTTTTTTTTTTTTCTTTTTACTACCCTGAATCCACTGTGTATCATGGTTGGAGGGTGCATAGTTAGGAGGAAAATATTTCTCTAAAAATTTTTTTAAAGATGCTAAATTCTTTTGATTTTTTAATGAATCTCTTGTTATAGAAATGTTTCCTATGGGTTTGCTATTTAAATCTATTCATCCTGAAATTAATTCCGGCATCGCCTTATAAATAAGTAAGCCCAAATATCCACTTATAAACGTAGTTGTTTTTTTTTTTAGCTGATCCCTTCTTTTATATGAAACAGTTTAAGGATATTGGAGTTATTCTCTATGTTGCTGTGGATAAATAATTTACTCAAATTGGATCAACTAGCAATAACCATTCTGAAGATTGGGATTTGGAAAATTTCATGAGCAGCTTTCTGACAGATTTAATACTGTGATATAAGGTTTGGTGTATTTCTTTAAAATATTTATCCGATAAGGAATTACCTGTTAATATGGGGGGAAAAAGCCCAGCACTAAATATAAAAACAAACCACAGCTTTCCCCAGCATCTGTAAATAAGTAGGCATTTAATATTTTATGCTAGTTTTTCCACCTGCAAAGCAGAGGTTATTTTGCCATTGAAATGAAGGCACAGCAAAGCCCAACAAGAAGATAGGAACATCGCTGCATTTAGGGCCATTGCTCAAGGTGTGGGGTTGTACTCTACTCTCCTCAGTGTGGAAACATCGACTGTATCACCGTTCGAATTATTTTATTATTTGTTGCCTTTTCCACCATCATAGTCTTGGGCATGTGGACTGTGCCCTCCAGAAGCTCATGGTCCAGCAGGTACGGGGTCAGGGGCATAAGGAGATGGTCGCTGGAACAGGGGAGGGAGGCTATTTTAGGAGCATCTGAGAGGCATCTAGTTCCAAAGGGCAGGTTGGGGGAGGGCAGGAGGTTGGGGAGTCTCTCCAGGAGAGGACTAAAAGATGACCTTGGGAGTGGGAGGGACAATTCTGGGACAGGACATCAAGTCTGTGAAAGAACAGAGCTTATTTGGAAATGGCGAGGCAATCAGTGTAACAGATGGGGGCGAGGGTGAGGGGAGGCACGGGGTCCAGAGTTTTAACAGTGCAAATAGCCATTCCTTGTTTTATTTTAAAAGCATTTTAGACAGCACCTTCTGACATCAGGACCCATTTCTGTACTGAATGGAGTTTTATCATTCTTACCGCCATGTGAAACACTTCCACTCTTTTTATTTTCTCCGCAAAGTTCCATTAGCTCACTGGATCCATCCTTCATGTCCAGAATGATGCACATTAAAGAGACTTATAGGCAGTTAATTGGCTGGCTGTTTCTCAGTTAATGTTTAAATGTACATATTTTGTTTCTAAATGTTACATTATTGTAAAGTACAGCATTCACTAAAGATCATTTAGAAGGTTTTCTCTAAATTACCTGTAAGATGCGAAGATAATTCCCAAACTTCATGAAAAAGCAGTTAATTTCTGAGTCTTATATTCGGAAACCTTACCAAGGAAGAGTAATTAACACAGGTAGAAAGAAAGAAAGAAAGGAAGGAAGGAAGGAAGGAAGGAAGGAAGGAAGGAAGGAAGGAAGGAAGGAAAGAAGGAAGGAAGGAAGGAAGAGAAAGAAAGAAAGAAAGAGGTAGCTGAAGTCATTATTTATTCTTTTATTTATTTTTTTTCTAGTTAGAAACTTTTTATTTAAATGTGCCAAATAAAAACCCACATTTTCAGACCATAGGATGTTAATACATTCAACAAAAATTTGTTGTGCTGTGAATTTACAGAGTAATAATCCAGATCCATTTTGATTAGATGGTTGAAAAACCCTTCCTAGGTTACGCTTTACAGACATCACAAATCCCTTATAATAATGTAAACAGAATAATTTTTCCCTATTGTTGTTTACAATTTGCGCAATATTTAAATTGGTATGCCCACAAAATGTTCCCCAAATGATTTGTGCCTGTATAATTACATTTTATCTTTTTTTGTTGTATTTTTTGTAACACATATTTATACATTCGAGCTTCCTTGAAAATCCTAAGCTTTATTAGTCGTCTTATGGATACTCCATAAATAGTTGTCACAATGACGAAAAAGCGTGAAGTGAAGGAGAAGTTCAAATGAAGTACGATTTTGATTTGTGAAGTTCAGGCAGATGTTAAGGTGTTGATGATGTTTGTTGAGACCGTGACTTAATGATGAAAGAGAAATGTGCATTCATCTTTATTATAAAAGTCATATTCGCTGTTGGTAAAGAACGTAACATTGCCCTGTCTGGATTTTCCCTGCTGAGACATGACAAAGTGCTATTTCTTGTATAGCCTTCAAGAATTGTTCCTTTATAAACAATTATATTTAGAGAAAATGTCCATTTGTTTCTCGACAGGTGGGATCATATGACATACAGCTATTTGAACCATGAACTCTGTATAATGAGAACAATAACAGTAGTTGGCGTTATGGTTCCAGGCACGATGCCATGAACACTTGCCATGCCGTATTTTTTTTATGTCCGCTGGCCACTGACAGATAAAGCAGCTGAGGGACAGAGAGGTTAAGACATGTGCCCTGGGTCACACAACTAATATGGGCCAGGGCTTACAACGCAGGAGTCTGGCTACAGAGCCTGGATGTTGAGTCACTGATGCTCATGAAGATGATCTGTGTCCGCTCAGAAAGCCCTGGTCGCTCTCCTTAACATGCGGGCCTTACCCCTTCCCCACGGGCCTGTTGCAGCTGCCAGCCTCTGCCCTCTTCTCGCGCTCTGTGAGAGTGGGCACCCAGCACCGTGGGCCCCCAGCGAGAGGTGAACACCACCGCTCCCTCGCTCTTGAGTGGCGTCGCTCTGAGATGTGCCTTCTACCCTGACTCCAGGAGTGCCCACTCAGGGGAGAGCTCGAGACCCACTGGTATAATGTTACTGGAGTCGGGTTCTTGGGCTGAACAGCAGAAACGAGGCTGGACCCCGAAGTCAAAGGCACAGGCAAGGCTCGCTTGGGGCTGCAGCTTGAGTTGGAGGGAGACAAAGCACCAACAGAGACAGGTTAGGCTGGGCCTTCCCAGCAAAGAGGAGGCCCTGCCTGCCCGGAAGTAGGGGTAGGGGAGGTGGAGGTGGGGAAAATTCCTGCTCCCACTCCAGTATGCTAATGGGGAAAGGGAAAAAAAGCATCACCCTGATTGGTTGGAAGCGCTTCCGATTGGTTGGAAGGAGCTTGTCCTGATTGGTCTTATTGGCAGGTAACTGAGGCAGCTCCTTTGTTCTCTTGGAGGGGTCTCCAAGGTAAATCCAGGTTGGGTGCAGGGCTGCATGTCGGTAAGAGAGATGGTGTACCAGCGACAGCTGACTGGAGCACCTGGATGGCGCATTCGGTTAAGCTTCCTACCTGCGCTCAGGTCATGATCTCAGGGCTTATGAGTTCGAGCCCTGCACTGGGCTCTGCTCCAGTGTTTCTCTCTCCCTGCCCCTCCCCACTGGTACTTTCTCAAAACTTAAAAAATAAATAAAGACTTAAAAATAACAGCTAACAGAAAGCACCTCAGGTGCATAACGTTTGTCACATGGCACGCATTCCAATGGTCCCTGCCTCCGCACCCTGGTTGCCCGTCTCCCCTTCTCTGTGTCACGTCTCTGCTTCCTTACCGTGTCTCCTTCAAATCTCACACAAACAGTTTGCATTGACTTCCTTGATTCTGGAGCACCCAGGCCAAGACAGGCTGCATGGTGTTGTGTTTTATAAGGTCCCATGTCTATTTAATTGATCTCATTTGCCCAGATTTTTATAGGACTTCCCGTTTTTCTTGCTATTATAAATAATGTTGTTGTGAATATTCTGGCACTGTTGTCTTTAGACCAGGGCACACAGGGCTCCTGCCTGCAAGACCTCACCTGTCTGCCCTGTGTCTGGGCCTGGCCGAGGCCAACAGCAGTGTCAAAAATGGTCCCCCACGTGAAGACCTGGTCTGGCTGCGTCCCAGAGTCTGTGTCTTCCCTTTGAGGCTGTTAATAATGATGAAAGAGGCTAGTTTAGGTGATACAGACAAACTTAGTTAACACTTCAGGAAGCTGGCAGTCTTCCTTTCCAAGGATCCAGAGAACTGCAAAATGGGGCAGAAGACAGCAAGCTTTTACAGGATGAAGAATAAGGAAAAGGGAGGGAACAATGGAAAATGGATAAAGAGCAGGGAAATAAGCACAGACCCAGAGTTGGCTTGGGGTGTAGGGATTGGCCGGCGGGAGGTACTGTGTGCCTGGTCAACATGTGTATTTACAGGGACCCCCACGTTATCCGCTTCATTTTGCTGACATGAAACCCAGCAGGGGAGAGGCGCCATCTTGGGCCTAGAAAGTTGTTTCAACAGGGTGCACTTGGATGATGTATCCTATGTGAGGTTCACCTCATGAGGAGCTCAGGAGTTCATGCGTATGAGCTGGTCTGGGACCACATGGCTGGGCCCTCATTTTAGGAGGATGGCCGCCTGGCCAGCTCTTGGGATTCCATTCATGGGACCACAGGCTCAGCCAAATAGTGCTGACACACTGATTTCAGGTGAGGCAATTTTTAAACAGATGAGGCTTCCTAAAATATATTTTCTCTTGGTCCCCACACACGTGAGGGGAAGTCCTATATTCTTGTATGCGGTCCTACACACCCTTGGAGTTGAGTACCAGTAAGTCACAATTGTCCAGAGGTTTGAGATCTGATCTGAGCAGATATCTCCCGAAATCCATTCAGCTTTTTGCTCTGCATATCGACTTCCTTGCTCACTGAATGCATGAGTACATTGTTAGGTGGGGTAAGGGAATACAACATGATTTTCCTTAAATCTTTGGAAAAATTATAAGAAGCACAAGAAATTGCCAGTGAGCATCCTGACTTGAAATGAATATCAAGAGTGTTTTCAAACTAATAAAACACAGCATGGGCTCTGAAATGTCTTAGACAACAAAGCCGAACACCCTGGACTCCACACTGCATGGTCTTGTGCAGGCAAGTCATCTTGCATCAGTGAAAACCTTGTTTTAAACTTCTCATTATAAAGCTTCTTTTTACCTAGTGTAAAGGTACTGTCTTCAGATTGCAAAGTCAGTGATTTAAAAAACCATATTAACCTAAGATACTCTCTGCCCACATCAAATTATAGACAGGGATTGAATGCTGAGGTTACAAGTATCACTTAGAAACTCTGATTTTAAATTTCTAAGATCATTCAAATAGCCTCACCGTTCTGGTACATTGATTCTTTTATGAAAAGTAAGTAAGTTTGAATGAATAAGGTCATTTTATGTCATAAAGATGATAGTTGATAGAACTGCTTTTCTCGGAGCCCAAAAGTCACTTTCCTAACCATATAGGACCCAGGTAGAGTGTGTCCAAAGGGGCTGGGTCATCAGGCTGGGAGCTTGGCGAAGGGGTTTCCTGACCCAAAGGCGGGGATGGAAGATTCAACTGGTGAGCAAATATCTCTGCCGTCATAGCGTTAATATCTTACTGGAGAGGTGACCAATAAATGGATGAGCAAAGAGTTGAAAATATGAAATGCTAAGGTGCCAAGAATGAAATGGACGGGCTAACGAGGGCAGAAGTGGATTGGAAATCCTACTTCCCTGGGTTGCGGTGGGGGGTGGGGTTGGGGGTAGGGCTGGGGGTCAAGAAAGGCTGCCAAGGAGGTGGTAGTTTTGGGAGGATCCAGGTCATGTGGAAATCTAGAGAAGAAGGAGTCCAGAGGGAAAGCCAAGCCCAGGAAGAGCCACAGGGCTTGCTGGGAAGTCTTGAGTGTGGGGTGCAAGTGAATTAGGGCCATGCCTAGAAGATCTGGAGGGAGTTTGAGATTTACTTTACATGCCGTAGGAAGGCAAGAAAGGTTTTTTAAAACTGGGGCAGTGCCACGGTCTGATTTCTGTTTCTGTGTCACTCCGGGGGTCCTGTGGAGAGAGGCATGGGGGAAGGGAAGATGAAGCTAGAGAACAATTTAGGAGCTCTCTGGTGGCAGCGAGGGGGACTGTGAAGAAGTGATTCCATTTTGGAAGTGAAGTGGCAGCAGTTAATCACAGATTCGGGGTAGGTGTGACAGAAAGAAGAGCATCAAGGATGACTTCAGGATTCTGGCTGCATTTCCATGGGTGGTTTGGGACGGTTGCAAAAGGTTTTGGGGAAAAGCAAGAATTCCATTTCAGATTTTTTTTTGTTTTCTTAAGTTGGAGTAGCATTATATCCAAGAAGGTGTCAAGGAGGCATCTGGAAATTAGAGGGGTCTGTGTTGAGACATATGAGTGGGACTGTTTGAAGCCATGGTATTTACAGTTTCAGTCCTGGGGAGAACCGTGAGTGTAGGGCCTGTGGAGGGAGACAAGGGGCCTGGGACAGAGAAGGGAGCGATATCATGGGGGTGGAGGGCAAGGGTGTGCGCTCCTCCAAGGTCAGTCTTCCCCACTCCAGATCAAAGAGCTGTGAGCCTCACAACTGCGTCTAGTGGGCAGTGACTCAGTGTCCATTCAGGGCATCAGGGCGTCTAAATGCAACGGGGGACAGACAACAGAGGAGCTGAGAGTTTCTCATCTTTGTTCTGGAAATGTTCCCACTGTGGGTTCCGGAGGCGAAGAACTGAGCTCATGAAACTTCTTCACCTAAAATAAGAGGCGGCCTTTTCATTCATGGCAAGTCAGATTGCATAAATATAAATTGACATGGAGAGCCCACTTCCAACTTAAGAAGTTGATATTAGGTAAAAGCAGCTAAAAAAAGCAAAGGCTTTCCACGAAAAGGGCAGATCATTCACCATATGAAAGTTTTAAAAGATCTGGCAGACTTTTTCACTCTTAATTTGTGCCACTAACATAATGGTAATGAGACTTTGATTTGTTTTTCTTGCTTTGTTTTGCAAGTTGCTTGGTTTGCTAAATAGCTCAAGATTTAGAAATGTCACTGACAGAATAAAATTAGTATAAGAACTATGATCAGCGTGTGTGTGTGTACACATGGAATAATTCAGATTTATTGTATGACTTAAATGCAGATCAAAAAAGGCGATGTTCCTAATTCTTATTTTTGTAATTAATTGATCATTTGTGCTTTCATTATTAGAATCTGCTCAAACTCTAATTTTCTAGACTTCTGTTAGCCCACATGAACGTGAGTCTGTGTTAAGAAGACACTACTTAGGACTCAACCACCCCTCTGCCTTTTAAATCTTCCTTCTTAGGGTCAACCAGGACCACCGGGGCCACAGGGTCCTATTGGACCCCTGGGACTACCAGGACCCATTGGAATTCCAGGAGAGAAAGGGATGAGAGGCGACAGTGGCCCTCCTGGAGCAGCAGGTGACAAAGGTGATAAGGTAAGCCTCTTCTTCAGTGAGAGAGTCTTCCTAACCACTCACCAGCATGACTCTGCCAGATTTTTTATAATCACAAATACTATCTACCAGCACCTCATAATAAATTAAGCCTGAACTCCGCTTCTATAATCAGCCCTCATTCCCTAACTCCTTTCCAGAGGAGCATGCCTTTCTAGACTTGTCTATGCCCTTGCATACCTGAGTGTACCCAATGAAGGGTTGTATTCTTTCATGGCTTTTTAAAACCTTAATGACGTATTTGTCATGGTGAGCTTTTCGTCTTTTTACTCGACCATATGGCTTACAGATCATTCTTTATCAATTTATGTAGATTAAACTTATTCTCTTAAAAATACTACGGTTTATTCCCTGTTGATGTAAATTTGAGGTCCTCTCCCAACTTTGTGTCATGGCAGTGTGCAGAAACAATCCTGTAAATTACCTGTGCTGACATTTAAGAGTTCATTTCTCAAGGATAGAAAGACTCCAAAAGGTTGAATTTCCAGCTCCCGGGGGACTGAACATTTTCTTTGAATTGACGCAGCTGAGTTGGCTTCCTAAATACAAAAAAGAAAAGTACAAAACATTTATTTTTAATTGTTGGCATTTAAATTCATTAATATAAAGAATAAGTGACAATGACTGCTGAGTCTCTTAAAAATGATGTCATTAATTATTTATGTTTTCAAGTAAATCGTCTGTTAATCTAGTACTTTGATATCTTTGTTTTGTTAATACTTTTATGTCTTTGTTTTGTTTTCTGGGATTTTAGGGTCCAACTGGTGTTCCTGGATTTCCGGGTTTGGATGGCATACCTGTAAGTATCCCTAAATTTTCTCCATTTTTTTAAAAAAAGGAGCTCATCAAAGCTCCATATATATTTGTATGGCAAACTCTTCTTTATTTTCTCCTAATAGTGCAAGGCAAGGTACTTGCCTTCCAATTTTGTGTAATAACTTTGGGACTAAAAGATTTTACTTGAAAAGTAAGGTTTTCAGACAGATTAGAGAAAGCATTCCACAACATAAGCTATATATCCCTGCCATGTTCTGGAAATAAATGTATAATCACAATGCAAGTTTTATTTGCTGGTTAGTTTTGACAGTAGAAGTGGGCTTAAAACTCTCATTTCTAAATTGAAAACTAAATGAAAGAAGGAAGAGTTATTTCGGAAGCTTTATAATCCATTAGAGAGTATTTCTAAGGATTTTAAGGAAGGTGCTCTCCCAAATTTCTTAGAATATTCTAAACAAAATTAAATTCACCTGGGATGTATTAAAATGTATCTATATATTTTTACTATGCTACACAGTACTTGTGGGTGGCAAAGAAGTTCCACAAATTAAATAACATGTGAGTCACAAATGCCATAGTTTGGGTACCCACGTTGCGGTTGCATAAACTTTGTGCTGCAGTATTCTTGAAAAAATGCTTCACATGCAATCTTATTTCTTACAGGGGCACCCAGGGCCTCCTGGATCCAGAGGCAAGCCTGGTATGCATGGCTACAATGGCTCAAGAGGTGATCCAGGGTTTCCAGGAGAAAGAGGAGTTCCTGGTCCAAGAGGCCCCCCAGTAAGACTCCCCCCCCAGTTCATCCAAAAGGGATTAAGTGAAGGGCTCTACAGTGGGCCCAAGCTTGATGTGCTCAAGAAACAATACTAGTACAAGTGTGGTTGGAGCATGGTGAACAGCTGGGGGTGGCTGGAGGATGAGCAGAGAGAGGTGTGCAGGACCTCGAGTTCTTGGGCCTTGCAGACTGTGGGAAGAGGCTGGATTTTCCTTTCCAGGCCCTGGGAAGGCACTGGAGATGATAAGGAAGGAAACAGTATGAGCTGATTGATGTCCCATTAAGATACTGTCAGCTGCTGGACAGAGAATGGATAGTAAGGGAAGGAGCAGGGAGGTCGGTTAGCAAAACTTATACTGTTTATCCTCCAGTGTCCACCGCAGATTCGTAAACCCTCTAGGTATTTCAAACAGAAAGGAATTTAATAGAGGGAATTTGGCATGTATTGGAAAGCTGGGGGAGTGGAATGCAGGGGTCACTGCAAGACTGCGATTTCAAGGGCTCACACTAAGCTGAGATCCATGGGTCAGGAGGCTGCTCCTGGAAGTAACCTCTGCCTCCCACTCCATTTCAAGACACCAGCAAACAAACACCCAAGCTCCTAACCTTCTCTGCTTGGCAGTAACAACAGTTCCAGGAAAAGGATGTCTTCCTCGCTTCTGCCTTCCATATCTCATAAGTACATCTCCTGAATGGACCATAGGTCACATCCAGCTGCAAATGGGGTCTGGGAAATGTAGTTTTAGCTTTCTCATGCCCATAAAGCAATAAGATTAATGGAAAGCGTTTGGAATGGTTGTTCAGAAACAGTTGACAATATCCAGCACTTGAGGAAACTACTGCTTTTAGGTATTTTTTTTATTTTTAAAATTTGGACTTTTATTTAAACAACAAGCACTGCTCTTCCCTCTACCCCTGATATTTCCTTTCTCTCTTTTTTTACTGTTTTCACACATAAAGATTGGAGATGATTTGTCCTTTCAAAACTGATTTTCTGTGACTTTTTCAGCCTTTCCACTTCCCTCCAAATACCATTTTGCAAGATACCTTGTAAAAATTTTTCTTGTCACTACCATAATCATCCTGCTTTCTCCTCATGAGTTTTCCATTTGCTCCCAATTCTAGGAGAACTGGTTAGAATACAGAACTCAGAAACAACTTCCATATTCACACCTTTCTTTAGTGCCGAGTAGGAACAACAACCGTCCTCCATAGTTCAGCTTCTCAACCACCCTTTGCTTTCAAACTCAACCATTTGAAGGCACAAGTGTGGTCTGGTGATGCATATTTCTTAAGATCTTCAGACTGGGTCAAAGCCCAATTTGCTGAGTGTCCATGAACGTTCAGAAGAGGAATTCTTGATTTAAGCTTTCACAAAGCAGGCGTATTAACCCCAATACAGAAGTGTGTCGTAATGGTGGTTTTGCAATGCAGCTTTCATACCCGTGACCCATTTTATTTATTGTCAGCTCTCACTCTGCCCAGTAGTGTGAAATGTTAAGATGGGCCACGCGTGCTGACATCACACAAAGCAACCTTAACATACAATGGGAAAAATGACTGTTGTTCCATGACCTTCAATATGTCTTGTTAAAATATTAAAAACTCTCTTAATGTTAGTTAGAAATACATAGAGAAAATTAAAAAAATAAATATTGGTACATTGTCATTTAAAGTGTACACATTGAGAATGGAAGTGTTTCAGTTCTTTATAAAAACCTACCAGGAGTGTTTGAACAGCGCCTTCCTCCTGCCATGTAACATACGATATAAAGTGAATACGTTTTCTAGGCTTTGGTGAGTTGTCATACTCTTCTGGGTTTGCATCAGCTCCTAGTGCTATGCACTGTATGGAAGAGTCCCTTCACCACTAGGTCTTCTGCCTGTGCCATTTCCTCTAGCGGTCTTCAACCTCTTTGTCTCAGCCATTTCCCTTTGTAGGGTCAATAACTGTGTCTTCCTGGAGTCCTTCTGGCTCAAGAGTCTCCACATTCCCACAATCGCTCAGTTATTTCTTCTATAACTCTACTTATGTTGTGTCGGAATTTTTTCACCAGTTTTATCATGTTCTATTTCCTCACTTCACTTTCATCTTTGATGGCCACCTGCCTCTTCCAGTGGGGTCGATTTTCATGAAATGTCATATGGGCTAATCACTGGGAGATAAGGAGGCAACACAAGTACATGCTTTGCTGGTGTGTGTGTGTGTGTGTGTATGTGTGTGCGCGTGCGTAAGAGCACATGCCCATGCATGCTAAAAGGTGTACCGTGACCAGTCACTGACAGACTGAAAGGGATGATGGGACCAGGGATCATGATTCACACCTGTTACTTAGAGCAATCTATGGACCACTGAGCTAGCAGCAGTTTGCTACTACTCAGTCAACAAGCAGTTAGTCAGTCAATATAAGGTGGTGACTGAAATTTGAACCATTTTATTGGAGGACTGGTGCTACTGAACTTAACTGTGGAATGAAAATTAGTGCATATTGGAACTGTGTGAAGCAAGGACTGTGTGTGTAGGCCAATCTGTAACTTGCTGAAACTTACCATAAAAGCCTGGAGTAGCTCCCATTGGAAGCGAGGTCAGGACCTTTCTAGGAGGGATTAACTTCGAAATCTACATGTCCTTCGTAGGAGCTTGATATATGGTAGAGTTCTTACATGGTTACCAAAGTAAGATATATTAAGATATTCAATAGGAAGACTTTGGGAAAAAGAAAACATTGAATTATTACATTCACTTTTTAAAAATACCCTAAGTAAACAGGCGTCTACCGACAGAAACCTTTCAAAAGGAAGATGGTATGTTTTTAAAAGTTAATCTTACAAAGGATACAGAAGATCTGTTTTGAGTATAACAACTGAAATGGATACAATCAATTGTTAGAAAACTATCTCTAGGGCCTAAATTATTAACTGACAATTACAAAATTGTTTACTTTTTTGTAATTGTAAGAAGAATATGTTTACATCATTATGTTTGAGGGAAAATGTAATTTTCCTACTGAATAATTACTAAATGGTTACGTATTTTATTATATAATACATAGCCTATATACATTACTTTTATAAGATGTAGGTATACTATAAATATATTAATAGATACTTTGTCTTTGGAGATTCCTTAATAGATCTTAACTGAATATTGAATAAATATGTATGAGAACCTTAGGATGATAACAATAATGAAGAGAATAAAGAAATGTCCTCTAGTGAAACATGACCATAATGATATTTTACTGGTGAGCAATACTTCATAAAAAAAAGGAAATACTAAAATAGTAATATGCTTTTTCTCCCTCTTAAGTGGATATTTTACTTTCAGGGCCTTCCTGGGGAAAATGGAGAAAAAGGAAATTCCGTGTTCATATTAGGTGCCATTAAAGGAATTCAGGTAAGTTTTATGATCATAGTGAGTTTAAAGTATTATTTTTACACTAGGTAAGCCCATCCAGGAAACACATAGACATATCTCTTTTGAAACGTTCCCAAGCACACGGTTTTTAATCACTACCCTGACTCTCTAGATAGCATCATACATCTTGTGTGGAGACACTTGGCTTTAATTGCTCTGGCTATAAAATTCCAGGAGCTCCCAATCATTCTTACAAAGTGCAACAGAGACATTTATTTCCGGGTTTCTCAATCTTGGCGCTGCTGGCATCTGGGGCCACATAATCATTCGTTGTGGGTGTCGACTGTGTGCATTCTAAGATGTTGAACGACATCCCTGGCCTCTGCCCATCCCCCCACCTAAATAATATCCCCAGATATACTAAACGTGCCCTTGGAAGGAAAATCACCCCAGATGAGAAGCACTGAGTTATTTGTAGTTAAAATGCTGTAATGTTAATACCTGCCATCCGGTGTAAAAGGAATCACTACTATTGAACTTGAAAATTATGGAAACCTTACAGCACTATTCTTGGTAAATTAAATGCTTTTGTGTTTTCATACATAATGATATACAAACTTTCAGAAATAAACTCTTTAATGACCATCTGTATCTCTAATATGAGTACCATGCATGAATTAAGCAGAAGACCAGTAGATGCAAATCAAGAAGGAAAATCTAGTACATTTCCAAGACATGGTCATTTCTCTTAGGGAAGAATATTCTACAACATTTATGTAAAACTTAAATTTCTTCTAGTAGACCTTAAGTTTCATGCCAACCAGGATGGGCACACCTGAATGGTGATTCCTTTCATGAGCTCGCAGTATTCGTTTGTAGCCTCTGAGCCTATACACACTTGTTACCCAGCGACAACTATGCTTTTGTTTACAACTTTAATGATATGGTAAGAGACTGAGCATCATGAGGAGGGGCACTCTAGGAACCAGCGTGGTGCACCGGAAGGAGGAAACCGACCCTTACCTACCACTCTGATCTTGAGCAACCCCCTGAACCTCTCTGAGCCTCGTTTTCCTTATTTGTGAAGGAAGATGAAAATACTATCTACCCTACTGCCTTCTCAGTGCTAATAATCCATTGTAATAATTTAAAAAAATTTTTTCAATGTTTATTTTTGAGAGAGAGAGAGACAGAGCGTGAGCAGGGGAGGGTCAGAGTGAGAGGGAGACACAGAATCCAAAGCAGGCTCCAGGCTCTGCGCTGTCAGCACAGAGCCCGACAAGGGGCTCACACTAACGAACCACATGATCATGACCTGAGCTGAAGTCAGACTCTTAACCGACTGAGCCACCCAGGCGCTCCCCCCATAGCAATAATTTATATTGTAGCATATTGTAAACTATAATGCACTGTACAACAGGAGTCATGATGATGATCGGTTATAGTGCAGGAGAAAGAAGGTGAGATAGAAGGGGAGATGCTTATAGAGAATTCCTCATCTTAAAGAGAAACAGAAGATCTATAATAAAAATGGTCTGCAGATCAATAATCTTGGAGAAACAATACTTTTAGGAGCTCATAGCCACTTAACAGCCATTTATATGGTTATTTAAAAAAAAAAAACCTGGGGTGCCTGGGTGGCTCAGTTGGTTAAGCATCCCTCTTCAGCTCAGGTCATGATCTCATGGTTCATGAGTTCGAGCCCCGAATTGGGCTCTGTGCTGTCAGCTCAGAGCCTAGAGCCTGCTTCAGATTCTGGGTCTCCTTCTCTCTCTGACCCTCCCCAACTCTCTCTCTATCTCTCTTTCTCAAAAATAAATAAACAAACAAAAAACCCCAAAGCGCCTGGGTGGTTCAGTTGATTAAGAGTCCAACTTCAGCTTAGGTTATGATCTCACGGTTCATGAGTTCAAGTCTCACATCGGGCTCTCTGCTGTCGGCGCAGAGGCTGCTTTGGATCCTCTGCCCCACCCCTCCCCGCCCCTTCTCTCTGTCCTTCTCTGGCTCACATTCTGTCCCTCTCAAAAAATAAAGAAAACATTAAAAGAAACCCAGAAAATCTTAAGTGTTGACAATTATGGGGAGAAGTTGGAACTCTTATATATGGCTGGTGGAAATGGAAAATATGGAGCTGCCCTGGAAAATAGTATGAGGGCTCGTCAACAAATTAAATGTAGAATTACTTTATGATCCAGCCATTGCATTTCCAGGTATATACCCAAAGAAAGTGAAAGCAAGGACTCAGACAGGTATCTGTACACCCAAGTTCCTAGCTGCATTACTCACAACAGCCAAAAGGTGGAAGCGATCCAAGGGCCCATTGTTGGATGAAGGAATCAACAGAACGTGATCTCTACACACAATACGGTATTATTCAGCCTTTAAAAGGACAGGAATTCTGACAGCATGCAACAATGGGATGAACCCTGAGGTCATTATGCTAAGTAAACCAGTCCTAAATGGACAAACAATGTATGGTTTCTACTAATAATGAGGTTCCTAGCGTAGAATGTATGGTCCCTGCCAGGGCGTGGGGGGCGGGGGGCATTAAATGGCTACAGTTTCCATTGGGCAAGATGAGAAGTTCTAGAGATGGTGCGAATATACTTAATAGCACAGAACTGTAACCTTACAAATGACTAAGATGTTAACTGTTATCTTACGCATACTTTATCATATATTATGGATTAAAAACAAAGCCGTATTCAAGAGAATAGACATGCTTTGAGTTTTTAAAGTGTGTAGTCTCAGGGCAGAGCCACCAAGCTGTTGGTCCACCCAAGGCAGGTGCGAGAGAATTTCCACACGAGTTCCCTTTCCATCCACTCTAGGGGGATACGAGGGAGCTAGGTGTCCATTAAGGGAGGCAAGCTCTGGCAGTCAGAGCAGACACAGTTAACCCATGAGGCAATGGGCTCATTGGATGGAGAATTTAGATTGGACATGAAGCAGAATTCCAGGCCTGGGAATGGACACAGAAAGTTCCCTCGGCAGAGCCCTCCACAGTTGTCTGGTCAACGGTGAAAAATCGAACAGCTTGCACAGACGGCCCAGATAACTGCTGTGTGTTTTCCTCCCTTCGCATCACATGTGTTTGGGGGAAGTGGTGCGGCTCTTCTAAAGCAATGCCTCCTTACTATATTACAGGGTGACAGAGGGGCCCCAGGACCTCCTGGCTTGCCGGTAAGTCTCCCCGGCGGGCTGTGTGCTTCTCCTTGCTCCTCACACCCTCTGTATCCCAGGAGGACAGGCTGCATAATTCGCAGAGCCCATCCGGTGCAAAGCGAAAGCGTAGATCCCTTATTCAAAAACGATTACGTATTTCACAGTGGTGACACCAGAGCGTTGCATCAGGCGTGAGCCCCTGTGCGACCACATGGGTCCCAAGCTTGTGAATGGTCCTGGGGTGTCAGCGAGCTGCCGCTTACCTTCCACTTCTGTTTTTTAATGTTCATTTGGCATTACTCAGGTGCATACAGTCAATTAATATCTGGGAAGGTCAGCGTCCCTCTAGACTACCTAAATAATATGAGTCAAGTGCAAATGACTTTGACTTTGCTGCCTGCTGAATCAGTAACTGTGTATTGCATTTAATGTTTTGTCCCATCTTTATCTCCCTGAAATTTGCACATCAATGTTGGTATTAGTTTTTGCAGTGAATCAGTCAGTGTCCACAAGATTAAAATTGATACCAATTATGCCTCCAAATGATGGACCTATTATTTTGCTTGGCTGTAGACAGGGTTGCTTTTCCACATTGCTTTCCTCACTACCCCTGAGGCTCAGTCTGATGTAATCAGTGAGATACCTTCATGTTGCTGTTAAAATACATACCAGTTTTTCATCTCCTGGAGACAGTGAACCATTTGACATGGGCACCAGAGCTGGTGGGAGAACAGAGAAATCTCTCCACACATCTGGGAGTGCACAGCTATAGCCCTTCCTTGTGAATATGCATGGAATTATGCTATAACATACATGGTACTGAAAACTATTAGTGACTGAATCACGATGATCTTGAATTGGGGGCAGTTCTATTCACATTGATCTGATATGGCCTGTCTTAAAAATATATTAAAGAGTATAAATACATTCATCGTGGGGCACCTGGGTGGCTCAGTCGGTTAAGCGTTCGGCTTTGGCTCAGGTCATGATCTCACAGTTTGTGGGCTCGAGCCCTGCGTCGGGCTCTGTGCTGACAGCTAGCTCAGAGCCTGGAGGCTGCTTCAGATTCTGTGTCTCCCTCTCTCTCTGACCCTTCCCTGCTCACACTGTCTCTCTCTTTCTCTCAAAAATAAATAAAAAACATTAAAATTCATCATGTAATATTGTTACTAGCTAATATGAATATTTAAGAAAGCATCTTGATATATATCAATGTTATAGCATATATAGAATTTAGGAAGAGCCGGTAATAAATTTTTGTTTTCTACTTTTGTCATCAGGAGATTTATGTATAAACAAGTTGATGGATCTTTGGGTCTTAATTTAATGTAAATGTAAGAGTTGGTCACACCTACCAGACTGTTGCTGTCATGTAGCTCTGTGCCTCCCCCTCCTTTTTAAAAATATTTATTTATTTTTGAAAGAGAGAGAGCGTGCATGTGTGCACATACATGCGTGGGTCAAGGGCAGAGAGAGAGGGAGACACAGAATCCGAAGCAGGCTCCAGGCTCTGAGCTGTCAGCACAGAGCCCAACATGGGGCTCGAATTCACAAACCCGTGAGATCATGACCTGAGCCGAAGTCGGATGCTTACCCAACTGAGCCCCCAGGCGCCCCGCTCTGTGCCCTTTTAATGGTGTGTCAGCTTCTGCGAAGCCTATTCTGCTATAGGCCAGACGTGTCCAGGACTGTGATTTCTCTGCAGGTTTTAAATCCACCTTGGATTTCATGCAGCTCTTGCTGTGAACCATGATTTTGAATTTGGTTAACTCACGCACTGATTGCTCTCATGTTTAGGGATTTAGGGGTGCAAGAGGACCAGCGGGCCCAATGGGACATCCGGGAGAGCCTGGGTTAACGGTAAGTACAGCACTGCTTATTCTGGCTCTGAAGCAAACTCAGCCTGGATACTTAAATGAAGAAAAAAAAAAGGGCAAATTGCAGCCTTGGGTGGGGCAGGCACAAGTGGGTTATTTGAGAGCTACCACCTGATGAATCTGCATACACCACCTGCCTCCACCCCCAGGCGTGAGTTTGTCTTGAAGCATGGTCCTCGGGAAACAAGCCTGGAGAGGAAGTAGCCGGTGGGGTTTTAAAGTTCAGGGTTTCCTAACGCACCACCCAAAGCGGACACTTGGTGGTTTCTGTGACCGATACTTGACTTGTGCATTTTTGCCGTTGTTTTAGGGTGCTCCGGGCCATCCTGGGAGACCAGGCTTGAAGGTGGGTGGTCACGAGTAAGATACTACTACACGTGGAGACTGTCCCTGTATCATGAGATAAATGACCACAGATTTGTCAGAATTATGTCTTTCCCTTATTAGACTTCCCCAAATATTTAACAAACTCCAGTTAATTGCTTAACCAGAAGTCTTACGTGCTTGTAATTACCTTTTAAATATTCAAAACAATTACATTTTTTATTTTTCCCTTTTCTTTCCCAGGGTAATCCTGGTGTGGGAGTGAAGGGTCAAATGGGAGACCCGGTAAGAATCCCCTGCTGCATGGAGGAGCAGGTGTTCAATGTATGTGCCGCCGGGGGCAGGGGGAGGGGAGGCTGTTCTGATGATCACTTAAGTCGTGTTCATTATCCAGTCACGGCCCAGTTTTACGGCTCAGATGCTTCTTTGCTGAATTATTGTGGCAACATTACCCTTGACTGTAAAATGACAGTCCGACAAAACGTACCGCTGATTTGCTTGGCTTAACTTCACAAATTTCCTCAGAGTCCTAAACTCCACACGTAAATAAAAATATAAACACCTGCAACCGAAAGCATTTAGCAACACAGCCTCCCACTCTTTCCCGCCTCACACCTTCTTCCCTCCTCGTCCCTCACCCCTTCTTCCTTCACACCCCCAGTCCTTTTCCTAAGGCATGGAACTCAGCAAAGATAAGCTTTAGAAAGGTATCTTAAGATGGCAGCTCATCTGGAAACAATCTGAATGTCTAACCATTGGTAAGTGGCTCGTGCCACAACTGTGGGCAGGTAAATACTGAGCGTCTGCTCTGCCAAGCTAAGATCGTGCTGGATGTGGGGATTTAGCAAGACTGTCCTGATCCCCGCTCTCGTGGAGGGCCAGTGTGGTTGGGTAAGTTATGGTACAGCCACTTTACAAAACGACTCCATTACCCAAAATACACTGGAAGACTTCATGATGTACAGACATGACTATGACATAATGTGGCTCAGAAAGTACAGGTTACTAAAGTATAAGGTCAACTAAAACAACACAACAGGGGAGCCTAGATGGCCAGGCTGGTTAAGTATCCGACTTAGGTTCAGGTCATGATCGCAGAGTTCATGGGTTTGAGCCCTGCATCGGGCTCTGTGCTGACAGCGCGGAGCCTGGAGCCTGCTTTGGATTCTATGTCTCCCGTGCTCTGTCTCTCTCTCAAAAATAAATAAACACTAATACACGTTACCAATACACGTTACTCCCTTGGAAATGTATTTGTTAAATCATTTATGCACATAACATAATGCTTCAAAGCGGCTGCTGTAACAACACCGTTAAGTACTGGGTACACCAAGGAAAATAAGCCGAGGTCTCTAACCTGATTCTTCTGTGGTTTCCAGGTATAGGTAGGGATTGAAATACTGGCTCTATTAGTTCATTCAAATTGGAAAGTGTTCTTCTTCTCCATATCTCACTTAACAAAATCATTAATGGCTTAGTTATTGTATGTTTGAGAATCATCTCTGATCCACTCAGTATAGTAAGTTCTAAGCATTTTATGTGCATTATCTATTTAATAAAGTAATAATACTTTGACGTAGACAGCATTATACTAACCCCCATTTCACAGAGGAGGAGGGTAAGATTCAGAGGAATCAAGGAAACAAAGGCTAGGTAGAGGAGATTTTAAGGAACATGTCCAAAACAACAGTCAGGAAGGGCCTCATTTGCAAACACAGGTGACCGGCTCTATCACGTGCTCTTAACTATGTCTAAATGCAGAATAATAGAAAAATTCAAACAGGTAAAAAAACCAATTACCTGGTAAATAAGGGTGAGAATTTTAGGTTATATTATGGCAAACCCAATTCAAGGGACATTTTATTCCCAAGAGAATAATATTTCTAATGATGTAAATGACAACTTTTGGCTAATTATTTTATACAGAGAGTTTAAGCATATTATCAAAAACAAATTAGAAATAACCTAAATCTAACTAAAGTGGGATGGCTTAATGAATGATAGTGTATCTTACGTATATATTATTGTACAAACACTAAAAATCAGGTTTTTGAAGAATTCGTAGTATAATTGGAAAATGCAAAAGATAGTGTTCTAAAAGAAAAATATAAAATTATTTTAAAATTAAAAACTTTAACAAAATGTAAAAATAAAAACCAAATTGTGTACTTTAAAGTATGTTTATATATTTTTGTATAGCATTTTGGTTCTATTTTAAATTGTATTTAATACATCATTTGAACACATACGTGTATGTACGTTGTGACATTACTCACATACAGGTCTGGGTATAGATACATATACACAGGCCCACACACCACAAAGAACTAAACCAAAGTTGTAATAGAGATCTCTGATGAAAGGATTATGAATGAATCACTTACACTTTTAAAATTTATTTTTAAATTTTAATTTAGTTTTTATTTTGCTTATGATTTTGATTTTGATTTTGAGTAGGCTCCATGCCCAGCATGGAGCCCAACATAGGGCTTGAACTCACGAACCTGAGATCACGATCTGAGCTGAGATCAAGAGTTGGATGCAGGTGCCCCTAGGTTTTTTTCATTTTTGTTTCTGTTTTTTAATTTTATTTCTAATGATAAGTATTATTACTTATGAAAAACAATAAATAGTTTAAATTACATGATGTATTTGCCATGATCTTTATTTTAATTTCATGAGACTTAGGATTGTATGCATTATATCACCATGCGTGGGTGAAAATCTTTGTTTCAAACTTTATTTCAAAATAAAATTAATATGAAATTCCTATTATCCTGATTTTTTTTTAAAGGGTGAAGTTGGCCAGCAGGGTTCTCCTGGACCTACCTTACTGGTACAGCCACCTGATTATTGTCTGTATAAAGGAGACAAGGTAATTCCCAATCTATATGTTGCCTTCATAACTCTCTGAACACGAACCTGTGCCAACAAACTGTTGAGCGGCCACAGGCACCCCTGCATCAGTCCCAAAGCAACCTTAACAGGATGTGTGCTGTTATTAAGCCCGTTGTACAGACTTGGAAAATGAGGCTTGGAAAAGTTACCAGTGTTCTCAAGTTTACTCAGCTGCTACATCACAGACCCAGGGTGGGCTGCTAAATGGTGACATGTCCTCCAGATTATAGTGTCCCATTGATATTGTCTTTGATATACTGGGCTGAAAGGACCCCTGGAAGTCCAGTTGTCCTTGAGATATTACATGTGGGCTTGACTTTTTGGTAATTGACAACGTAACAGGTGTGTAGAGCTGGACATGTAATAGACATTTGGCAAATATCACTTCCTCCGTCAGCCTGCGATGCTGAGGTTACAGATGCCACACACAGATTCTGCTGTCAGTTTTCAATGACTGGATTAAATTCCACCGATGTGCTCAAAATGAGCCACTCCTCTTAATGGCTGCGTTGCCAGCTTGCATCTGATGCCGCATCCCGTGGCGGTCACATCCCCTGGGCCCCACGACACTACACCTCTCACACAGGGCTGGTCTGAATAGTGGCAGGTTTAGAAGTGCACCTGGACCTTACTTGCTCATTAGTGACCGTTGAAGAGTAATCCTTCATTTTGAAAATTAGTGAAATGGTTGTTGAAAGAGGTACTCTCTGAAAGAGATGGAATTCAGTATGTTAAATAATAAGAATAAGCCAGATAATAGTCATTGTGATTTTTAGGGCATCAAAGGAATGCCTGGTGTAACCGGACCTCCAGGACCACCGGGACCCAAGGTAATTCATTGAAATACCGTGTTTTTATTTGTATGATATGCCATGTTAATTTAAAAATTTTTTGCACGGGTCTTTATCATTGTTGTAAATGCTAACGAACGTTACTAGACGTTTTCCCCATTTTGTCATAATCCTGTAGGGCATCTATTCTAAAGTACTTGTTTCCTTTAAGCTGCTGACAATAACTTTTAAATTTCATTTTGCTTTTGAATGCCATGTTGCTGCTTGAATGCCTCTGAATGTTGTCATCTCTTTAAGGGAAAACCTGGATTTGGGGCCAAAGGAGAGAAGGGTATTCTTGGCTTCTCAGGACCTCGGGTAAGACTTGTCCCCGCCGTCCCCGCCGCCCCTATGTCACTGAGTTGGCTTTCTCTGTCGTATTTTTACAAAACTAGATCCATATTCTTAAGAACTCAAAAGTGGAGGTTTTCTCCAATGGGAACGCTGTATTTTGGGTAAGAATGCTGTAACAGTGACATATCCCAACAAAACATCCCTTCCATTGACATCATTTAGATTAAACCAGACAAGCAGGAGATAGAATTGGTGGGAAGGAACAGGATTGTGGCATTTCCTGTGTAGTTCAGTGTCCGTGCAAATAGCAGCTTGGAATTGTTCATGAAAGCCTATTTGATAAAAGAGGGTACTGATCTACGGGCAGTGGCTACAGAAAAATCCAGCATCAGACCTCACACGTCACTACACACGCCACCAATGGGGTAAGCACTGATGGAATCGCTGTGGAGGCTAGACCCCCTGTGGGCCAGGGTCTTGAGTTTATTTGGTTTTAGACTCCATAGCTAATGGGACAACATTGGCTTCCATGATCATTTTTACTGCTGATAATGCACAGAGTACCTATAAATCTCTAGACAAAGTATATTGCAATGATTCCAAAGAAATTCAGCCCAGTGCAAGCATTAGACTAAGTAAGTTAAAACACAAGAACAACAACAAAAATATGTTCTTAGTTTAAGACACTGGCAAGGACATGCATTTTAAAAATAAAATTAAAGATCAGTTAAAATAGCAAATGTTATAAAGAAACAATCTATTTTATACATATTTCCTTTTATTCGGCTACCTTTGGAGATGAGATTGAATGTCCATAAAGCAGTTTCATAAGGTGAAAAACAATGCACTGAACTGGTTCGGGCACTGTGATTTAATTCTGCTTGTGTTGATTTTTGTGAATTTATTAGGGTGATCCTGGTTCCTATGGATTGCCAGGCTTTCCAGGATTAAAGGTAAATGTACACAATCATAGACCTGATAAGTACATTTTCATTCATAAATATAATTCAGTGTCATTCAAAAATTGTACTAGAACAGGCATAAAAGTATGCACACAGTAATTGGCAAAGGAAACACATTTATTATTTTATGAATTGCATGATCTAGCTGTAGGTGTAAAAACTAACTTACAAAACTTCCTGAAGCAATCCAAAAGCAGTGATAAGACTTTGCACAGAATCTCAGTGGGCATGTGTCATTCAGATTAAACAAGAGGTTTTTTTTTTTAATATTTATTTATTTTTGGAAGAAAGAGAAAGAGACAGAGAGAGAGAGAGAGAGAGAGAGAGAGAGAGTGTGAGCAGGGGAGGGGCAGAGAGAGGGAGACACAGAATCTCAAACAGGCTCCAGGCTTTGATCTGTCAGCACAGAGCCCCGCAGGGTTCAGACTCACAAATCATGAGATCATGACCTGAGCCAAAGTCAGAAGCTTAACCAACTGAGCCACCCAGGCACCTCTTATGTTTTTTTTTAAAGGCATGTTTTTGGTTATTTGCAGGGGGAACCAGGACTGTTTGGAGATCCTGGATCATTTGGATTTCTTGGTCCAAAGGTAAAAAAAAAAACAAAAACAGACTCATTTGAGGATAGCCTGATAAAATTCTATATCCCTTATGTTAACTAATTTATTTTAAGAAAATATTTGAAAGAATCATTAAGAAACATAACTTTGGAAAGTGACAGTTAATTGTGTATATATTATTTCAATGCATATTGTAAATGATTATATTTTATATTTGAGAAATGAACCTTTTGAAGGTGAATAATCATGAAAGTTTCCAAAATTCCATGGGGATCAGCTACTTTCCCAATTAAAATCAGAGGGAGTTGTGAAGTGCTCTCTATTATGGCTGCATTTTTTCTTTCCTTTGCACTTCTGTGACCTCACATCCAGCCACGGTAGCATATGAGGGCCACAATATTTGCTGTTGAAATAAGATGTAGATTCAGATTTTGTAGGTGAATAGACCATTTATCCCAGAGTGCCAAGTTTGATGTGAATGCTTGTAGTATATCTATGAAACTTTTTGGTTTCAGAGGTATCTAATTTATGAGTATGAAAAATTTTTTTCAAGTTATTTTTTTTCCTTTTATGAGAGTTTTGCCGGTTGGTCATATCCTTCAGCTTGCATGTAGAGGTGGGATGCTTCTTTTATTCCCTGAACTCTGCGCACCATTCTTTTTTCTGGTCAGCCTATAAGCTTAATTCCTCATATGAATGCACTCTTGGTCATTCTAAGATTTAGTTACAGGCAACATGAGAAAAATATTAATATTTCTAAGAAAAGTGTACAAATGACTGATTTCAGGGGGACCCTGGAGACCGTGGGTACCCAGGACCACCAGGTGTATTGGTAACTCCATCTCTTCCGCTCAAAGGTTTGTGTTTAGCTTGGTTCCACCATAAATTATTAGGAAATGGGACTTGGGTGACCTTGACAGAAGGGTCTGGCCCAGTAGTTATATTGGCAAATGCTAAATCCATTGATTTTAGCAAGAATATGTAATTTACAAGTGCAGGTTGATAAGTGCATCTAGACCATCTCTGTTGGCATAAGACTCCAAATATTATTTTTTTAGTATGTAAGTTGTATGCAGAGATTTTTGTTATGTCACCTTTCCAATTTTAATTGCTAAAAAATGTTTCCAAACCGTCTAAGACCTACCGAGAGGCTGCCTCCAAGAAAAAAGTGACCCAAGTCAGTGAGAAAGATGGCGCTTGCTCAAAGTTCATGTGTTTGCAGAGAAGGGATCTAAGAGCCTGCACTGTTTTAAGTTTATTTATTTTGAGAGAGAGAGAGTGAGAGGAAAGAGAGAGAGAGCATGAACATGAGTGGGGGAGGGGCAGAGAGAGATGGAGAGAGAGAACCCTAAGCAGGCTCCGCACAATTAGCATGGAGGCCACCGTGGGGCTCGATCTCCTGAACTGCGAGATCACGACCTGAACCAAAATCAAGAGTCGGATGCTTAATTGACTGAGCCCCTCAAGCGCTCCTAAGAATGTGGCAGGAAATTGCAAGAACAATCTTTTAGTTATACTCATCCAAGCCTCAAGAGAAGTAATTGTGTGTGAATTTTAAAATGTATATATACATTGATTACATTGACACATGTTATTGTTTTGGGCAGGCCCTCCAGGGGATCCGGGGCGCCCTGGCCGCTATGGAGAAACGGGGTCTGTGGGACCACCTGGTCTCCCTGGTCCCTCAGGACCACCAGGGGCAACCTGTGCAGGTAGAAATCCCCTGGCCTCTACACACCAGGTTTCCTACATCCTCATCCTCACTGGAGGTCTTCAACTCTAGCTGACACTGAGGCCAACTTGGAGCATCTCAACTGATGACCAACCCAACCCAGATCAAGAATGTTGGGCTTTCTGGAGCGTGGACCTAGGCATCTGCCGTTATAAAAGCACCTCTTATTTCTAATGTACAGCGCGATTAAGAACCACTGAACTCAAACCAATTAATGGCTTACTTGGAGGAAATCCAAGTCCCTTGGCTGTACTTCAGAAATATTCAGTCAGCATCTCAGGGGTGTGGTGAGGACTATGTGTGTATAAGAGGCATCCCACAAGGTTGTTACAGGCAGATAAGATTTGGAAACTGGTGCCAAGCTCAAAGTACTTTTTCAGGTCTTTTCATCCCCTTGGAAAGGCTCCTCCTGTTGACATCTATTTGTTAAAATTGAGTTCCTCTTTATGAAAGATGGAAACACAATTATGAATTAAAAGATAAAACTATGATTCAGCCTTCGTTTAAAAACCAAAAGCAAAATAACAGTCCTCACTACCCCCTCCAAAACAAAACAAAATAAGACCTTACAGCTCATGGTAATAGTTGAGGAAGCGCCTGGGAAAGAATCTTATTGACATAGGACTTTGAACTCCTTCAAGTGCGGTGCTAGTTAATATTCCCAAGTATGGCTAGGAATAGAAGTATAGAGGAGAATTGCATTTCAGTAACTCAGAAGTCATCAAATGCGCGAGGAGAAAGTCTTGAATAGACGTAATTTTACTCAGTCTGTGTCTCTTGTTATATTTACTGAGAAGGAGTGAGACGTTTCCTGACATTCATCTGTTAATTACAAAGTTCTTTAATCTTCTACGAATTTAGCTTCTACTTTGTAGGATCTGATAACAGACTATAAAGGTGGTGAGGTTGGGTTTAGTTGATTTAATCTGTAGATACTGTAGCCTTGGCTTCATTGACCCAGGACTATATAAGTCGTGGAGAGACTACTCAGTTGGTCAGGAATTATTAACCTCTGGTCTTAGATTTCTTCTTTGAGACTTACTTATAATAAAATAGTGACTCTAGCAGATTGAAATCAAAACCCAGTGGGAGTAAACAATACATATCTCTAGCAGATTGAAAACTGAATATAACAGAAAGGCTCTTAATTCCACAAGATTTTTTTTTTAAAGAACTAACCCAATGGCTTTCAAGTCTTGACTACAATCTATTATAAAACATACATTTTTTATTATATTGCATTTACATTATGTTGAACAATATATGTATCCATATATACATATGACTGAAACACAAATTTCACTGGATAATACCTTTTTGGACATGATGTATTCTATTTTCTATGCCACTCTTTTGTTCTGAAAAAAAATTTTTAAATGCTAGCCACAACTTCATGCTACCAGGTCAATCCAATGACCTTGGAGGTTTGGAGACAAGTCTTAGGAATGACATGAAGCCAAGGCGACAGCCACGTCCACAGGGGCACATTTCATTTAAGTACACCATGGTTCATAGCCTTGTAAACATAGTGTTTACACTATGGACTAAAAACATTCCAGGTTCTACCACATACGAGCAGTGTGATCTTTTTTCTAGCATCTTTATTTTATTTTAATTTTTTATTAACTTTTTAAAGTTTACATCCAAGTTAGTTACCATACAGTACAACAGTGATTTCAAGAGTAGATTCCTTAATGCCCCTCACCCATTTAGCCCATCCTCCCTCCCACAGTCCCTCCAGTAGCCCTCTGTTTGTTCTCCATATTTAAGAGTCTCTTATGTTTTCGCCCCTTCCCTGTTTTTATGTTATTTTAGCTTCCTTTCCCTTATGTTCATCTGTTTTGTATCTTAATATCCTCATATGAGTGAAGTCATATTATTTGTCTTTCTCTAATTTCACTTAGTATGATATCCTCTAGTTCTATCCACATAGTTGCAAATGACAAAATTTCATTCTTTTTGATTGCTGAGTAATACTCCATTGTATAAATATACCACAGCTTCTTTATCCATTCATACATCTACGGACATTTGGGCTCTTTCCATACTTTGGCTATTGTTGACAGTGTTGCTACAAACATTGGGGAGCATGTGTCCCTTTGAAACAGCACACCTGTATCCCTTGGATAAATAGCTAGTAGTGCAATTGCTGGGCCATAGGATAGTTCTGTTTTTAATTTTTTGAGGACTCTCTGTACTGCTTTCCAGAGTGGGTGTACCAGTTTGCATTCCCTCCAGCAGTGAAAAAGAGATCCTCTTTCTCCGCATCTTCGCCGACGTCTGTTATTGCCTGACTTGTTGATTTAGAAGCAGTGTGATCTTAAGCATTTACTAAACCTCTCTGTGCCTCAGTTTTCTCACCTTTAGAGTGCAGTTCTTGTTAGGGTTGAAGGAAGTAATATGTATACAGTTCTTAGAATGCCATTAACCACGTTAGCTATTATTGGTCTAAATTTCTGTACCTTATCTATAATGCACAAACTTTGCAAGATTGAGGAGTAAAGGTAATGTTTGAAAATATATGCAAAGCCCCAGCAAGCCAAAGCCATGCACACGGCAATGAATGCTATTAACTTAGCTAGTGTGCCACCTACTGATTACTGACAAGGTTTCTGTTTATTGCCGAATGAATTACCCAAAACCTAGTGGCTTAAAACACAATCAGTATATTACCCCTCACTCTGTGGTTCAAGAATTCAGGAAAGGCTAAGCTGAGGAAGTCTAGACTGGGATGGTCATAGCTATTTTATGACTGCCACGGGTACATGAGGACTGGCTGGGCATCTCTGTCCTGTGTCTTTCCTATAGTCTCATGGCCTCTCTGTCTGGCTCTGTACTTATTTAGGCTTCCTTATCGCATGGTGGCTTCAGATCCGTGATATTGCTTCTATGGTGAATCAGGATTCTAACCCCAAGCATTTCAGCTCACAAGGCAGAAGCTGAATCATCTTTAATGACCTAGCCATGGTCTTTGCATATAGTGTCACTTCTGCTGTACTTTGTTAGTCCAGATAATCACAAAAGCCCATCACATTCAAGGGGAGGAGAACAAGAGTGTGAGGGATGAGAGCTACCATGGCAGCCGTCTTTGGAAACTGTAATCTTCCACAGAGAGATTTATGCTCAGATAGAAGACGCTATGAGAAGTGGTCACTCTCACAGGTCTTTAGCCAAAGCCCCCAAGAAGGGAGTCAGATGTCACGAGAAAGTAAGAGTTAGATTTTACTCACTTTGACCCCTGAACTCACTGAACATCTCAACATTCATTGAGGGTGTGTGATTACCAGGTATTTATTGCACTAGGATCTTTACATGAATTATTTTATTTAATTCTCATAACAAACCTCTGAGTAGATACAGATGATTAAAGAAGTTCAGTAACTTACTTTACCACATTTGGCTGGAGAGAGAGTGGGTTCTAATACAGCACCACTATCCCTTCCCCAACCTAGCTTATTATGAAAGGTATGGTATTCTGTATCTTATGGATATGTGAGTCCATAATTTTATTCACTACATGTGCTAATATGTTCATCCAGATTATTTTTAACCAAATTTTCAAAGTGGGAAGATTGAAAAATAATTCTGATTAAAACAGTATTTTTTCTCTAATAATCCTAAATAATAGGGAAAAGGTAGAAAATATGTTTCCTCAATATTTCCACTTGTGGGCTTGTTTCGAAGAAGATGAGGTATCCTTATGGCTGGGAAGTCAAGTTAATTTCGAAGTATATTTTTTTGATTAAAAATTTTTTACAGACTAAGGAAGAATGTACTTTTGATTTCTTTTTTTTAAAAAAAAATGTCTACTCAGAGAGTTACATGTGGTTTTCATTCTCAATTTCCTTTGGAGGCATAATGGGACCCCCCGGGCCAAGAGGGTTTCCGGGTCATCCAGGACTTCCAGGGGCAGCTGGTGTCCCAGGGAGAGCTGATGCCACTCCAGGGAAGCCAGGGGAACCCGGACCTCCTGGGCTGCCTGGAGCTCCAGGACTGCAGGGCCCTCCGGGATCCGATGGTAAGGTGCTCCTTCTCCATGTTCATTGGCATTTATGTCGCATGTGGTATCTGTGGTGTCTTTCAGAAAGTGTGACTTTCTGAATATTTTTTAACATTATCTAATGTGTCTTGCGCCAAGTTAGTGATTAATAATATAAAAAAGTAGACTGATGTTGGATATCACATCAGCTAAAGCATATGAAAATATTTGGTTGAGGATTTAAGAGTGAATGACAGAGTTTTGTAAATTACTACAATTTTTGTTTTTTAAATGTGGATTTAATTTTTATCAGAGTTGTAGATAGAGTTGGATTGGAGTCAGACAGTTCTATGAAGCCCATTGTGAAGAATTGCTGTCCCAGGCCACCCCTTCTCCTGTTCCTTCCTCTGCAGAGGCAATTATCTTTGCCCAAGTCATTGGAATCTTTTTTTATTTGCCTTTCTAGTGCCCTTCAATGTACTTGTATTGCTATTTCTTTTTTCTTTATTTTCATTTTTTAATGTACATTTCTTTGGGGGAGGAGGGGCAGAGAGAGAGACACACACACAGAATCTGAGGCAGGCTCCAGGCTCTGAGCTGACAGCACAGAGCCCAAGGGCAGATCATGACCTAAGCCATAGTCGGATGCTTAACTGACTGAGCCACCCAGGTGCCCCCTTGTATTTCTATTTCTAAATTCTTGACTTTGAGACTTATCTTTTGACTTCCTTCCATGGAAGATGAAATTAGCTCTTTCAGTCCCTCCTCACCAGACATATGCACATTTTCTACTCTCAAAGCCTATTCAATATAGTTATTTTTAATTTAGACTACATAAAAGTATTTAGTTACACTGAATGGTTACATAAATGCTGTCCATCAGCTCAGCCATATAATAATATATGTTATTACTTTCCTAGCATACCATTTTGTTAACAGTAGTCTTGTTTTCTTTGTGTGTTTGCTTGGTTTTCAATATACTTACTGCAAATTTAACCTCAAACCATCTAGAGTTGTATAAATCTCCATCCTAACTCATTAAATATTATCTCTTTGATATCAGTATTATCTCTTTGAATAAATCTCTCCTGGAGCTTTTTAACCTGTTTAAATTAGGTCAGGTGGCAATTTTAAGCTGTCTCAGACACTGTCTCAAGATCTTCCTTTCCCATTATCCTGGGGATTCTTTCTTTCTCTTTTTCTCTTGCTCTATATCTGTTTCCCAGTGTCTCTGTTTCTCTCTCTCTCTCTGGGTACCCTTGTTACCTACAACTCACGTATCTCTATCATAATTATATCTCATATATCTATCATCATATGTCCTGAGAAGGACCTGTCTCAAAATGCTTTTATTCTGCTGGGGAATTTGGTTGATAGTTTGGCTGAATATAAAATTCTAGATTGGAATTATATTTTTCTACACATTGTCCATTGTTTTCTAGAGTTCTTACTAAGAAGACCAGTGACATTTAGATTCTTAATCCTTTGAAATATGTTTTCTGCTCTGAACTCTTACAGAATTTTTCTTTTTTTGCCCAATGACCTTGAATTTCACAATAACTTGCCTCTGTGTAGGCACATCTGTAGGCACTCAGTGAGCTAGTTCAAGCCAACACAAGTCCTCTATTTCTGGAAAAATTTCTTGAGATGTTTCTCTGAGGATACATTCTCCTCTATTTCCCCCGTTTTCTCCTTCTGGAGTCTACATATTTGCCCGTTAGAGAATCCACCCTATATCTCTTTAGGCTTTTTCACTTTCTTATTTTTCTGTAACACTTTCTGGTAGACTTCCTCAACTCCGTTTTACATCTCTACTCCAAAATTTTCCAATTTCTACCTTCACAATATTTTTTTTCATTTCTCAGGGTTTTGTTGTTGCTATTGTTCTGTTTTAATATTTTCTTTTAAAGATTTTAGGTTTATTTGTTTATTTTGAGAAAGACAGAGATACAGTGAATGGGGGAGGGGCAGAGAGAGAGGGAGACAGAATCCCAAACAGGCTCCGTACTGTCAGCTGCCGGGCTTGAACTCATGAAGTCATGAGATTATGACCTGAGCTGAAACCAAGAGTTGGACGCTTAACCTACTGAGCCACCCAGACAACCCCTTAATGTTTTCTTTTGTAGCAGTCTGTTCATGTTTTAGGGGGTGAAATGCTTTCCTTCAACTACTTTTTAAATTATATAGCATATTTCAAAGTTTTCTTCTAGCTACATTTTCTCTTTCCTCCAATTCTAAGGGGTCATAGTTGCTGCTGTAATTTTTGAGAAGGGAGTCTTAATGACTGAACTATTTCTTGAACCAGTCATCCTATTTGGGGCACTGTCATTCTACTTCAAGGTACCAATTCCTGACCTTTGGGAGATTTCTCATGTAAATTGTGTTCTTCATTCGCTCTCCCCACTGCTTGCTTAGAATTCAGCTTTTCAGGGTCTGCTAGGTTCTTTCACACTTTTTGCTTTGTTTCCTTCCCCCCTCTTTTTTTGTACTGTGGGCTTATACCTTTTTATAATATTCTTTTACTGTTTGCTGTTTTACTGGGATTTGGGGAGAATTAAGAACTTATTGTTTATGTTTTATCTGTCACCCTTTATCAGATGTCTCTGAATTTTTGCTTTGATGTGTTTTCTTAATTTGGTAATTGTTCATAATTGAAAGGGAAAAGAATGTTTGCTGTACAGTTATTTTTGTTTGTTTTTGTTTCTTTATTTATTTATTGTCTTTGGGGTTTTTTTGTCCATCACCTTGCTCTACAACTCACTAAGTTGGGGTTGAGATTAGGATGGCTTTATCAATGGTGTAGTAGCAGCAGCATGCTATGACAATTGTATGGTCTATTTGTACATACATTCTTCTAGTAGAGAGAAAGACAGTTGGGAAAGGAATGAAAGAAAGCAGGCTTAAAGGGAAGACAGGAGGGCACTTGGTCTGTACGAGACGTTCACAAAAACCAAGTGATTCTCTTACATTGCACCCCCCTCCCCCCCCTAAAGTTATATATTGTAGTGTTGGGCACCCTGGACCACAAGGAATAAAAGGCAAAGTGGGTCCTCCAGGAAGAAGAGGCTCGAAAGGAGAAAAAGGCAAGTATGCATCAAAGATAGAATTGCCTGAGGACAATAGCATGGGGGGGCATGGAGCATCTCACCACAATGTGATGCACACCTTAGTTACCCCCTTGAATGCGCCTCTTCATTATGTGCTTATGATGGGACAAGAACTTAGCAAAAGTCATGTCTTTGTATCTGAGAGTCTAAAGGAGACACTTTCCTGCTGTGAAATTTGCCTCAGAGTGGAGACTTTTTTTCATGAGGTGCTTTTTGTTCCTTGAAAGAAGCAGCGATGGGAAGGTATTCATCTTTTATTTCATGTTCTGTCTTTGGGTCCATATTTCTCAGCATCATCAAATGCTTATGGCTCAGTGTTTCTCCACCCTAAATTGTTTGGTGCCTTTTTGACCATCTGGAACAGGTGGGTATGTGAGCATAAACAGTGCTGAGTTTGACTGTCTGAAAGGCACTTTTTTAGACTAAAAGTCCTGATGATTACAAAACGCGTTGTAGTGAACGATCAGTTGTAATATTCAATGCAGTTAGAATCCTTTTTCACATATTATTTTGTTTATTTGTTTAGACTTTATGCTCTAACCCATTTTTTGGGTTGTTTCTTCAGCAGGAACCAAATAAAAGGCTTTTAAACTTTTAAAAATAAGATTTCTTATTTTTGAAGTTCCTTTAGTAAAACTATATATCAGTTTATCAGAATGAGTTTATTAAGACCCAAGACACCCCATTTGTCTAGAAATGGCATATCTGCCCCATGTAGACTGTGCCTAGGTGTCCCTATACAGGGACCCTCCCCCCATCACACATTATCAATTATGGAAGATGAGAACCATGCACCTCAGACCCTTTGTGTTCTTATTTTCATTCTTGGTTTTGTTTAGTAAATGCTTTTGGGGATTTTATGCAGGAAATATGACAAAGCTGCCTTTTATCCTCTGTCTAGGAAACGCAGGGCTCTGTGCCTGTGAGCCTGGTCCCATGGGCCCACCAGGCCCTCCGGGACTTCCTGGGAGGCAGGGTAGTAAGGGAGACTTGGGACTCCCTGGGTGGCTTGGAGAAAAAGGTCATCCAGGCCCTCCGGGTGCTGAAGGATCTCCAGGACCACCAGTGAGTAGCTCTTACCAGTAACAATCTTTCTTATTAAAAGAGACAGAGATAAAATTCAACTGTAGCTCTTTCTGATTTATAGTGTGATATGTATTTTATGTTTTGAACCTATAGTTATATTAATGACCAAAAATATCATCTGTATTCATTCATTCATTCAACTAATATTTATTGAGTACCTACTATGTTCCAGGTGCCATTCTAGGTGCTGGGGGTACAGAAGAGAGCAGAGCACAGTCTTTGCCCTCCCAGGGACTCCTGGGATTGGGAGGGACACATACCATGTAGCAAATAGATGAGTACATGTGGTTGATGATGATAAAGGGCATCGCCATCTAGTGTGGCTTGAGGGGCAGAGCTAGCTGAAGATGAATCAAAGAAGTGGCTGGAGGTTATGTGGGGCGGTGGACCATGGGGCTTGGTGGGTGGGTTGGGTTTGGGCTTTTATTCTGGTTGACAGTGGAAAGTTTTAAGAAGAGAGAGACATAATGCTCTATGGCTGACATTAGCTTCGAATGGCTCATTCTGGTAGTTCTGGTTAAAACAGACAACAGGGGGCAAGGGAAGCAGGAGGGAGATGAGCTGGAGGACTACTGCAGGAGTCCTGGTGAAATATGAAGGAAGACAAGTTAGCACATTGGTGCTGGGTGTGACGAGAAGTGATTAGATTCTCAATATGTTTTGAGATTAGTGCTAATAGATTGGCTGTTAGGCTGGACATGAGATGTTAGAAGAAGAAAAGTAAAGGATAAGACCCAAATGGGAAAGCAATGTGAAGAGTAGGTGTGGAGCGGGGAAAGGAACTAGTATCATTGGGGCCATCTTAAATTTGAGGTGCCGGTCAGATAAGCAGGTCAAGGTGTTGAAGGGTAGTGAGCTGGCATCCAAGTAAGAGATTCAGACAAGAGGTCCAAGCTGGAGGTACAAACGTTGGCTTCGTCAGGGTTTATGTGAGATTCCATGTCACAGAGTAGATCTGTTTTGAAATGGTTCCCATCTGCTGACCTTTGCAAGTGACTCAAGTTGAGGCACAGCCTTTCAGCAACTTGACTCCTCAGAATAAACTCACTGGCCCTAAGAGAATTACTCTGGAGGCTAGACAGCCTGCCTTGTCTCCTCTCTATGCCATAGTCTTAATCCTGGGGTGACCTGGAGCCTAACCATCAGCCCCAATGTACTCTTTTCCATTTTCCCCCATGTGCCATGAAAATAAGATTCCTGTCTGAGACTCTTAAGTGAGGGTGACAGTTAGGCTCTCTCTCAGTGCCTCCCTCTCAACATACCTTGCAAAACACACTCGCAAAGTCTGCTTGACGACAAGCTAACTCCTTAATACATGTATGTTGAGTGAACACGGCTGTAGCTATTAAATACTGTGCATTTTATAGTCTGTTTTTATAACTTGGCATTTGAGTAGTCATTTTTTATAGTGGTGCCTTCGTAAGAAGATGATACTACTGACTCCAAAATATTTTGGTGGCTTTCTCTTGAGTTGCTTCTCAGGAGAAGCATCTTTCAGTAGGAATTTCTAGTTCACCCGGAGTTGTCCTGGCTCAGCTTTGTGTCATTCAGTTGCCTAAAGACTTACCTCTTTGGACAGGTTATATTTCTGATGTCTTTTTTCTGTACATGATCCTGTCCGTATGACTTCAACAGATACATCCTCTCTCAGCAGCTGGTCCCTGGCCTCAGCAGCTGCAGAGTGGTAGGCAAGTAGAAAACAGAAAAGTGCGTTTAGGTTCTTTGCAATTTTTTCTGTGGTTAGAATGAAGCTTTGTATTTATCGCCATAGTCTGAGGTTGGGGGTTTCCTACCAAGACGCTGTTGTGCAAGGCATGGGGGCCTGGAGGCACATGGACCCACCTTCAAATCCCAGCTATGACATTGGCGAGCTCTACAGTCTTCCTGGGCCTCAGTGCCTCATTTATAAAATGGATATAACAACACCTGTCTTATAGGCTTGTTGGTGAGAGTGCAGTTCAGCAACATATTCTGAGGGCCTTAAGGGGTACACCAGTGAATAGGCAGAGTCACTGCCCTTGATGAGTTGCAGAGCAAACCAAGTTCACGGACTTGACATGGGTGAAATCTGACCTACTGGGATGTTTGGTATTATCTTCATGGTGTTTGATTTTGTATTATTAATAAGATTTATGGCGGCCCTTGAGAAACTGCAAGTTCATTAACACAGGGTCAGTTCAATTCACAGTTGCCAGGAGCCAAGAGGTAGCTATGCCCCGTGGGCATCTGCAGCTCAGATCCCTGCTCTAGACCATGTTTTAAACCACGGGTACGTGGCTGGCAGAGAGGAATTTTTTGTTGTTGTTGTATGAGCACATGTATTTAATGATCTCAGGGCTTGGAATAATGACACGTAGCCCTTGACCCCAAAGCTGCTTGGAACCTTTGCCCAAGAATCTCTTGGATTCAACATTTCTTTCACTAAGAATCTAAGCGCCACGAAGGCAAGACGGTCTGCTGTTAACTGTTGTGACCTTGCAACTCTGAGTGCTCCCTGGCCCTTCGTAGGTCCTCAGTGAATGTCTCTTTAGAGAAATCCAAAACCAGGGCTGGTTGTCAGTTTTTTTTCTCACTAGCTCAGCTGAGTCTTTGATCTGACTCTAGTGCTGACAATTATATATCAGCAGAGCATTAGAGCGATTTATAGTACATTCTATGTCTCCAATGGGTAACTAACTAGCTGCTTAGACTCCCAGGGCACCAGGGTCTCGTTTATTAAGCATTCCATGGGCATTCTCCTTCCGAGGAGAAACTGGTTCGGTTCACATGTTTAGTTAATGGTTTTATGTGTTGATAGTTTGTCCATCAGAAGGGCATTTTCATCATCTGCCTCTTGGACTGAACGCTGTGTCTCATATACTTTGACCCTGTCATGTTGTCACTTACGACTTAGCATATACAGGAAAAATAAGAATTGAAGCAACACTCAATGCACATGAGTGCTTTGTGATTTCTAAAGTTCCTTTCCTCTATAATCCAGCTCTTTTTACTAAGAAATTTGTTCCACCCACCTTTTTGATGTCACATAGACATCGTTACCCAGGATGCTATACCACAGTGACACCCCTGGGGGGTTTGAGTGGGTGTGTGGAACTGGTTTTTTTCTACATCAGATGGCTCCCAAGCATTTTTGCCATTTGGATTTTTATGCCTGTTGTGTATAGTTTTGGCTTTTTCATTCTTACTGCTTGGTGCTGCCATCGTGCTGATGTCTACTGCTCGCTTCTTCAACTCTTAGTAGTTAACTGCTTATAACATGCCAGTTAAGCAGGTTAAGCTTGCATGAACTTGTAACATTGTATGAAAATAAGGCGAGATGGCATCTGTGTGGGAAAAGTAAACGGTCGTCTCAGTCATTTTTACCTCTGTCTAACTTCTTATCTGTGTTTCTTGACTTTCAAGGTCATCTGATAAGTAACCTTAAGCTATATATAGTGTTTCTATAGCTGTATTTACTATGATGCTTGGCCACTCTAATGTGCTGATGGTAGGTTTCCAGCTTCTCGACATGGCTTAATATTCAGTAATATGTAATGCTTATAAAACCATGACCCAAACAGTTGAGTCCCAGAGCAATGTTGAGGTCAAGAGATGATGAGCCTATCAGCCAAAATTGGCTGTTTACTTGCTTTATAGAGGAAATATATCAATTGTAACCAAGGTTCTTACTTCCCTTCCTCTTGCCCATCAGTTTCCCTCAATATCACACACTTTTCCCTAAGCCTCTGCCTTGAGCTTTAGTGACAGTTCTTGTGGCTAACCTACCTTCCTCTTTCCTCCTCATTCTATGAATATGCCCAAGATACTTAAAAATTTAATTATAAATTTTTATTTTGAGATCAATTTTATGTTATGACTCAAAGAAGTTGCACAATCATGCAGAGAGTTCCCATGGTCCCTTCACCCAGTGTCCCCCGTGATAGTGTATGTAACCATAGTACATTGCCAAAACCAGGAAATTGATAGTGATAGATACTTCTGTTGAATCTGGCACAGACCATTCCACAAGCTTTTAAATTCAGGTCAAGGGCCTCAGTTTGATACCAAGAGTACCACACCAGAATCTGGAACAGGTGATTTAGAAGGAAAGAAGAGAGAGATTAGGTGTAGGTGAATAACTCTTGACCCATCAAAATTACACTGATTTGTGCCTTTTGTTTCTCACCAAGGGAAAACCCGGTGCTGCAGGACCACCTGGCAGTAAAGGAGAAAAGGGTGACCTGGTTGTTTCAAGAGTGAAAGGTGAGGCTAGTCAATCACTTAGCTGCCTGCCATTTTTATGAATGATACATGAACCATCACCTTGCATTCATTTCCCTTGTGACCACAGATCAATGCTATAACAAGACACAGGACTGTTCAAATTGCTTTAAAAAATATTCCTTGCTTGGGGCTCCTGGGTGGCTCAGTTGGTTGAGCGTCCAATTCTTGATTTTGGCTCAAGTCATGATCCCAGGGTCATGGGATCAAGCCCCATGTCGGGCTTTGCCCTAAGCATGGAACCTGCTTAAGATTCTCTGTCTCTCTCTCCCTGTGCCCCTCTACCTGGCTTGTGCGCTCCCGCTCTCTCTCTCTCTCTCTCTCTCTCTCTCTCTCTCTCTCAAATAAATAATATTTCTTGACCTTCACAGGGCCGTGAGAATGTGGAACCTCAACTCCTCTATCTCTGATTTGAAAACATAAATGCTCCTTTAGCCACATATTTAAATCCTCATTATTGTGAACTTGGATTTGACACAAGACCTCCTTTGACTTGCATACTGTATTTTCAGTGCAGTATAGCATCCTGTATTAATCAAGACTATTTTGGTCATGACAGAAACCCAGCTTGAAGCAGTTTTAGAAAACAAAGTAATTTATTGACTCAGCCAAACAAAATTTGAAATGGTAGACATCGTTTCCTGTGATACCTGGGTCCACAAGACTGCAGTGTCTGCATTTCTCCCCAAGACCAGCTTTCCCTGGGCTGTGGGTAGACTCCCCTTCCTAGTGGAAGGTCTAAGTTCTTACAAGAAGAAAGAGAGCTAGCTCTACCTTCTCAGCTCCAGCTTGGGGGAAAAAAAAGATCTGGAAAGATTGGGCTAGACTGGGGCAAGTGGGCAGCCATGGACTGGTCCCCATTCTCCATTGCCGGGGGATGGAGCATCATGTTTGGCACCACACACACTGTGGTGATGTGACCAGTGCTTCCTTACACAACCTCCTTGGAGAACGCTCCCCAAATAAGGGATTCCATGCATTTGACTGTTGTCATTCTCCCCTCTGACTTTCATGTGGTTGTCTTTATGTGACTCTAGTTGACAGAAACAGTCTACTGGTCCATATGGAGGCAAGGTCATTGCTTTTCCCTTTTGGTCTGTGTTTCCTTATATTTCGCCCAACTGCTGAAAAGGGCTTGAACATCTTTTGGCCTTTATTCCCAGGGCAGAAAGGAGAAAGGGGTCCTGATGGGCTCCCAGGATTTCCAGGGCAACAGGGACAACATGGCCGGGATGGACTTCCTGGAAAAAGGGGGGAACCAGGACCCCCGGTATGTATGATTCTTCTTTGGCTATAGAGTTTCATTTTCTTATATGGTCATGGGCATCTATTTTCACCTTCTCAATTTGAAAGTGGGATTCAGTAAATCATTACATGCTATGAATCAAAGACACCTTCCACTGACTGACAGAAAAAGATGATTGTTACAAAAGGTGTGGCATAGTTGCAGATGGTCTGAAATCATGAGTGACAGTTGCATCATCACATGACTTTCTGTCCTGTCTTTGGTCTTTGTATCATTCTCATGGTGTTTATCTGTTTCTGGGGTGCTTGTATCTACAAAGCCCCCAGTGACAGCAGGTCTGATCACTTAACTCTGTAGGGGAGAGCATAGAACACAGGTCCCGATAATGACCTCCAGTTCTGTCCCCAGGTGAAGAAATGCATGAGGGGAAGTGGCAAGCAAGAGAGGGTGAACTAGTGCAAATCCACTAAACTGACATATTAATTGATGGAAAACCCCACTGACACATGATATTGTTTGCATTTTTCAAACATGTTTTGGGTGGAGACCTTGTGAAGGTAACAGAGGTCATAAGATAAGACTATGAGCCATGATCTCGTGCTTAGAAACTTAAAGTGTCTTGGGTACATGAGGCACGTTTGGATGCTTACATTATGTTTCACTCACATTATTTCTTTTCTTTTTTTTTTTTAAGTTTATTCTGATAGAGGCAAAGAGAGAGAGAGGGCAGGGACAGAGAGAGAGGGAGAGCGAGAGAGAATCCTAAGCAGGCCCCATGCTACCTTCTGCGGAGCCCAACGTGAGGCTTGAACCCACAAACCATGAAATCATGATGTGAGCTGAAACCAAGAGTCAGACACTTAACCAATGGAGCCACCCAGGTGCTCCCACATCATCAGTTTCCTGAAGTGCAATCCTCTTTCACATTTTACCACAGAAAATGGAGGCTTAGGGTGTGTTACTCAAGATCACCTCTCTATCAACTAGCCCACGTAGCAGTGAGAACCCCAGTCTGTATTATGCCAAAGCCTGTGTTGTTTCCCCCAGACTGTGCCGCCTGCCGTCGACAGTGCTGTGATAGAGAAGGACTAACTTCTGATTTATAGGCACTCCTTCAGATAGGTGGATGTGAGTAAGAGAAGCCTGGAAGTCAAATTAGGGTAGATGGTCAGAAGGCTCTCTGGTCTTTCAGCTGACAGCAGGTGTCATGAATGATGTCTGCCTTAGACACTTTAGAAATTAGAAACCAACATCCCTGAGTGGTAATGGTCCTCAGGTTCTGATCTAATTGTGAAAACCAAAAATGTATCTATAGATCACATTAGGTGAGGAATTTCTACAATGGTCTAGAGCAGTCTTCCTAGATTCACTGAAAGAGTCTGGACTCGTGAGACTATCGTCAACCACGCATGAGACAGGCTACTCAGGAGGACAGAAGAAACCCCTCAGCTTGCCAGCAGGGTCGCATCAGACATGCCTTGCTTTGGCAGGGGTCCTGGTCGCCATTCATTCGGTCGGAGAGAATGAAATGAGGTCCACGTGCAGCACATGTGCCCACAGCCTTGACTTGAGAGGCTCCTGCCATATAGGCGCGCAGCTTGCGGGGACCCCACGGGCAACTTGCCACTTCTAGGAACCATCGCCCGAGGAAACCAAGCAAGGACTCTGCACACATCAGAGTTTCCCAGGCCAGATGCAAGTTTCGCAGCCAGGGGTTGACAATACCATAAGCAATGTTGCCTTGCAATATATTTGACGTTCACATTTTATGAAGTTTCCAGAGGAACAGAACTAGAGGGTTGACCAAAGGCCAAATTCTTAAGCAGGAGAGGAAAGTGTTTGTCAGCCCTTTGCAGGTGGAAAGGGCCGTCGAGTCTATCCTGTCTCTTCTCATAAGAATATACGAAAACAATTTCAGAGACCTAAGAATTTATTTATTCAGTGGGTAAGCCTTCTACCTTACTTCCCTCCGCTGACATATTTCTGTGTTTTGTTACATTTGATAAGAGAGAATTGTTCTAACAAAAAATTTCTAAATTCTCTATTGAACACATAACACACACAGCTTTCTGTATTTGAGGTGTTCCCCTCCCCCCCCCCGAGCATATATATATTTGTAAATATTTTTGTCAAGGATGAAGAAGAAACTAAGTTAATTATCTAAAATTATGTTTGCTATTGAGTTACTGTCTATTGGAATTATGAGGCTTTTCCACGTGTTTCTATAGCCGATGACAATGACTGCGTTGGGCTTACGGACTTGCAAAGATTGGTGATTGACTCACGATGCACATATTCCCAGGGGGATCATGAAGACGCAGCCCCAGGTGATAAAGGGCCTCCTGGCTTGCCGGGGGGCCCGGGCAGAACAGGACCTAAGGGGCCACCGGGACTAGGATTTCCGGGTCCACCAGGAGAGAGAGGGCCCCCAGGAGCTCCAGGCCATCCCGGCGAGAGGGGCCTTGAGGGCTTGAAGGGTCAGAAAGGTAATTTTGAATGTTTTGTGTTATAGAACATCACAGAAAATAGTGGAAACTAAAGCGATCCCCTCTTCTGGGCCAAGCTGTAATAGCAGTAACAGAACCACTAAATAAAATTCCTTCAAGCTGCTGTTCAAACCTTGAATATTGCCAGACAAATAAAAGCATTACAGCACAACCAATATTTAAAACAAATTCTTCAAATACTAAAATGTCTTCATTGTGTTATTTGTCTGGCATAGCAAAGTTGTCTTCATTCATCTCTCACTCCCAACTTAAGCAATCTGCATTCAATTTACGTATGTTTTCAAAATATCTATTTGTTTATAGTCTTTTGAGACAATGCAGTGTATCTTAATAAAAAACACCAGTATTTCATTTAAGACATACATCGTTTTTCTTGAAAACCCTTTGTAGGCGTTCTACGAAGAAAATAAAAGGAAGGGATTTCAAATATGTTTGACAGTTCTTTGAATTTAAACAATAAAGTGACTTGCAGTATCATAGCTGAAAACTTCTGAAAAGGCTGGAGAAATAATTAAGATTTTTTCTTTTGTGATATGTACATATACCTTGGACTACATTATTAACTGCGAAGTTTTAGAATGAAATAGTAACTTTGGTTCTTGCTTTGGCAACATAGAGAAGCAATATTTTGGTCCTCAGTAAGGTTTAAGATTATGGTTCTGGACCCATCAAAATCTAACAGTATTTGTATTCACTTGGTCCATTTTTGATTTGAGAACATATGAAGTAATATATTATAATTATTTCTATGAGAAAAGAGATATGTTCTATTTTAAAGCGGAAGGGAACTGAGAGGTACAAGCTTTGGAGTCTTGCCTTCTTCACCAGTGAAAATGGGGGCTGACAATGATCACATTGCAGAGTCATTTAAAAACACCAAGAGACAATACATTTGAAGCCGCTGACCCATGGCAGCCCCTCCTTGAATGGCAGCTGGAATTAATGTCTCACTCAGCGCCCGCATCTACACACTCCCGCACCCAAACTGGGAGTCAGATCTTCTGAACTCAGTGTCAGACGTTGTGGCTATTTCCGTCTTCACCAAATCTCCTGATTCCATCGTACTGGAGATCATTGAGCATATAAATACATTATTTTCTCATACGCTATTAAAACTGATACTTATTGGAATTTCTCCTATTCCCCTTATGTTTATTATAGCTGTCTGATCATTGAAGTTCAGATTTCAGGACCGAACTGAAATCTAGAAATTCAGAATAAGGTAGTTCAAATGATCTAACGACACTTGGGATCTTCTTTTCCCTTGAATTCCACATATACTAGATGAAAAAATGTCTTGAGTTGTCTTTGAGATTCATGTTACACTGGGTTATCAGTTGTTTGAATGCCACTTGTTTTTTTCATTCCAGGCGAAACAATTTCTTGTAACGTCACCTACCCTGGGAGACCGGGGCCTCCAGGTTTTGATGGACCTCCAGGTAGGATCAGTGAGAAGTTACTGTTTGCACATTCCCCAGAGTAAAAGCACTGGTAAGACAGATGGACCAGTAGTTCATCATCAGGCAACTGATGAGGATATTTCTAAAACTCTTACCGGGTTTTGAAGGACTATGGGAAAACAGGATTTGTGGTAATTCCCATTATGGCTCTAGTCTACTGGTTTGGACACACTCTAGGTGGGTTTTTAAGGTTTTTTTAGATCTCTGTGCAACAAAATTTACCTTGATTTGATCACATATCAGTAAAAATGTCTGCTCTTTGAGAAGTTTAAAACTGTACCTTCTTTCTTTTCCTATCCCCCAAGAGTGAAAAATGATAATTTGCTTACTGATTATGTTTTACTGTCTTCTGCTTTCCAAATCTCAAGAGACATGAACGCTCAAACTTGAAGTTGGCAGATGTATCTCCTTTAAAGTTATTTTACCTGAGATAACGTACAGTAGGAAATCTCAGAATGTTTATTATTATTTTTTTTAATCTCAAGCCCTTTGCAGGTGCTTTTTACCTATACTTCATTTCAGGGCAAATTCAGTAAGATGCGAGGAAATAGATTTTGGCCTTTTCCCAGCAGGCCACATCTCTGTCCTCCTACAAGGAGGGGCTCTGCTCAGATATTTGTGTTGAGACAGAGCAGGGGAACCAAAGGATTCATCTGAGTGCTGGTGTGTGTCTCAAAGGCTTTCAGGAAGAATCCTTTACATATGACTTAAAATGCATTAACAAGGGGCGCCTGGGTGGCTCAGTCCGTTAACCGTCCAACTTTGGCTCAGGTCATGATCTCACGGTTCATGTGTTTGAGTCCTGGGTCCAGCTCTGTGCTGACAGTTCAGAGCCTGGAGCCTGCTTCGGATTCTGTGTCTCCCTCCCTCTCTACCCCTCCCCCACTCATGCTCTGTCTCTCTGTCTCCCCCTCTCTCTCACAAATAAACATTAACTTCTTTAAAAAATAAAGTACATTAACAGAATTATTCTTTGAAACACTTATTTGGGTCACATGATTCCTAAAATGATTATGTAAACCAGATGAGGCAACACCTTTACTTCCATAAAGTAGAAATCCTCTGAAAAAGACAGAGTTTTGTTTTTTAATCACCTTATTTCGTTCTCATTTGATTTGCATTTTATTGAGTCGGGGTCTGGTTGTTTTTCTTTAGGACCAAAGGGATTTCCGGGCCCTCGGGGAGCTCCAGGGTTGAGGTGTCTGGATGGGCCAAAGGGTCAGCGTGGCAAACCGGGAATATCAGAAATACCTGGTCCACCTGGTAAGTGAGTGGCCTCCAGTTAGGACTGTGTATAGACCCCGAAACTCAGCGACCTTAGTCAGCAAATGCCCACTGATCCCTGGGTCATGGGGGAATGTTTTTTCTTGAAACATTAAGCTGTTAGCTATGTTTTGATAACTTTTAGGTTCCGAGAATTCTGTAAATCCTTAGGGCTTCTTCCACCTGAAGCATGAGGTGTAGGTGACTATATCTGTTATTTGGTAAAAACTGCTCAGTGCAGACACACTGCCAGTGGATGAAAGCAATTAGGGAAACATCGTTGGCTTCTGTAAAATACAAACTCACGGTGTATTTTCCTACGAAAAGTGGCAAAGCAACATTGACTATTAAGTCACTCTTGGTGGCTGGTGGCTCAGTCGGTTAAACGTCTAGCTTCGGCTCAGGTCATGATCTCACGGTTCGTGGGTTTGAGCCCCGCGTCAGGCTCTGTGCTGACAGCTCAGAGCCTAGAGCCTGTCTTCCGATTCTGTGTCTCCCTCTCTCTCTGACCTTCCCCTGCTCGCACTTTCTCTGTCTCTCAAAAATAAATAAAAAACATAAAAAAATTTTTTTTGAAAAAAAAAAGTCACTCTTAATTTTAGTCACTACCCCTGTTTTTTTTTTTAATGTGTTTTTTTAATCAAAGTAGCAGTCTTACCTTTGTACTGGTTCTGTATTTGTACCTTTAACAGTTTAAACAATATTTTTCACTAGGTTTCCGTGGTGACATGGGAGATCCAGGTTTTGGAGGTGAAACAGGGTCCTCCCTTCCCGGGCCACCAGGTGTTCCCGGTTCTCGTGGAGCAAATGGTCAGAAAGGAATCATGGGAGACACTGCTTATGGCCACCCAGGTCCCCCGGGAGACAGAGGTCTCACAGGGGTGCCGGGGTCAAAAGGCCACAGAGGTGATCCAGGACGCCCAGGCTTTGCAGGTATGGGGGCTGCGCTGTCCCTGTGTCCAGAAAGCTGGCCCGGGTCTGCAACAGGTCCCTGAAGACGGTCTAGACTACCTAGCCTTAGAAGTATAGAATGCGAAATATCCCCCCAGGAATCTTCTCTCATAAATGAGCACTGGTCACATTGCAAGTAACCTGCATCCCTAGCATTGCCTTTGCATTTTACTGGTTCCTTTCAAACCCAGGGAAGCTCTCTGCGACTCAGTCAGGTCAGTTCGATTCAGCAGCTACTGGACATCTGCCTGCTTCGGACTCAGGACAGTATGTTAGGTCTGTAATCGCCCAAGGAGCAGGGCCCAGGGAACCTGCCCACTGCCGAAGCCAGGTTCAAGGTCGACCTGTAAGAGGAGGGGCAGCTCAGGGAGGCGGAGCAGGGTGAGACGGCGTTCAGGGAGACCCCATGGAAGAGCTGGGTTGGGCTGGGCCCTGGCACACAAGCTGTATCATTTGGACAGGTGACAGGGCGCAGGGACTTTCGTCCCAGCAGGGGCAGCAGGCGGGGGAGGTGGGAAGATGGCCCGGGCACTGATTTACACCGTTTTCCAAATTCACCAAGGGTTCTTCAGGATCAGCAGAGATCTTCAGATTTCATGTACTTAAAAATAAACCTGGCTCAGGGTCATTAAAATCCTCATCTTCAGGGCCCCGATCTCAGGAATTTTGATTCATTACATCTGAATTGCATGGAGGCCAGCAATCCAGTCTGAATTTATTTAGGCTTTTGGGTGATGGTGACAGGGAGTGGACCCCAGACTAGATTTTACAAACACTGTTCAAGGTCTTTTCTGACAGTGGATGGGCCAACATTTATTAGGCATCCACAATAGCATCTTAATACAAGGCAAATGGAGGCCAAGGGACAAAGCCACATTCTCTGTCACCAGAGAGCTTACTTACTCTGTAGTTTGTAAGTCAAAGTTTTCATATACAAAACCCCAGGTATTTGGGAAGTTACAAGATAATATATTATCAGAGTCAACAAAAATAATTTTGACTTAGTAATTTGTTATCTTACTTGTAAAAATGTATCTAAGAGGCGTGTGCAGCAGAAGATGCAGGTTAATATGAAAATACTCTTGGGGGTGCCTGGGTGGCTGAGTCAGCTGAACGTCTGACTCTTGATTTTGGCTCAAGTCATGATCTCATGGTTCGTGGGGCCTTGAGTCAGGATATGCTGACAGCATGGAGCCTGCTTGGGATTCTCTCTCTCCCCCCTCTCTGCCCCGCCCCCCCATGCACGTGTGCTCTTTCTCTCCCTCTCAAAATCGATAAACATTTAAAAATATACTCGTATCACTCACATTAGAGGAACAAATGGGAACAATAGAGTTAAGTCATACACACACGTGTACACACACACACTCTCTCTCTCTCTCTCAAAGAAATGCTATTCAGCTATTAGCCATTAAAATTACATTTGTAAGGATTACAACAAAATTGAAAACACTTGCAGATTAATATGCAATATGAAATAATCCAACATTGAGCATGCACTGCAGTTACTGCTTTAAAAATGTCAACATATGAGTCGTGCCTAGCGAAATGAGTCAGGCGGAGAAGGACCGATACCATATGTTGTCATTCACAGGTCTAACAGGAGAAACCTAATTGGAGACCATGGGAAGGGGAAAGAGGGGAGAAAGAGTTGGGGAGAGGGAGGGAGGCAAATCATGAGAGACTTTTGAATGCTGAGCACAAACTAAGGGCTGAAGAGGGAGGGGGCGGGGGGAGGGGGTGATGGTCATGGAGGAGGGCACTTGTGGGGAAGAGCACTGGGTGTTATATGGAAACCAACTTGGTAATATACTATATAAAAAAATAAATAAAAATAGAAAACAAAAAAAAGTCAACATATGAACAAAAATATAATGGAAACTTGGAAAAATAAAATAGATTTAGGTTAGGGCTTGGAATGATGGGTTTTTTTTTCCCCCTGAAAATTATGACACTGCCTTTTCAATCAACAGAAACTTAAGAGCTCAAGTGATGAAATATCTTACAAAAAGCACATCCAGACAGTGCAAACTGGGTGTGTAAGCGCTGTGGAGATTTGGTGTAAAGCCCACCACAGTGTTAGAGGTTAGTTAAAATCCAGAAGGACTGCGCAGTTTTTAAATTTGCATAATCAACTTCTTTGTCGTCTACATAACCGTATCAAGGAACTCTCTTAGTAATGCATGGTTTTCCCATTCGTGTGGCGCTCCCCACCATCTATGATAAGAAAATCCTTTGAGAGACTTAACTCCTGTGAGCGCTGAGCCAGGATCCACACATTCATGTCTGGGATTAAGATGCATGAACCTTCTGTTGCAGGCTGACTCTGTATAGTTTCATGCCCTGAGCGTCACGAGTGCCTTGTATCATTTCAGGGCCAGCTGGCTTGCCCGGATTCCCGGGTCTCAAAGGTCCCAGAGGCAGAGAGGGAAGTGCTGGGTTTCCAGGGATCCCAGGCCCACCCGGCCATTCCTGTGGGAGAGGCGCCCCGGGCACACCAGGGTGGCCCGGACTCCCCGGGGCTCCGGGCAGTCCAGGTAAGTGTCGGCCATGTCAAGACCTCCGAAGGGTCTACGACTTGACCCTGCCCACCACGGAATAAGATCACCTGCCGTTCTTTTAGGGACGGACAGAACCAAGCCTCTTGGTGCAGAGACAGACTATACTATTCACAGCACGGCACCTAGCATGAGCTTCCCGATGGCTCTTGTCATTTGTCCCTGTCCCCCTAGCATCACGGGGGCATCAGAAGTGGGGTTAGATGGGTGTTGCACGTGCAGTGGGGTGCAGGATCTGAGAGGAGTGTTGTGATGGAGAACTGGTGTTTTATAGTCGCCTGGAAGACACCTGCTCTTTGTATCATCTGCCAAGGCAGTGGGCTGTGCCCAGGTAAAGAACTGCCAGGACCTTGTATTCTTTTTGTTTGTTTGTTTAATGTTTTATTTATTTTTGATATAGAGAGAGACAGAGCATGAGAGGGGGAGGGGCAGAGAGAGAAGGAGACACAGAACCGGAAGCAGGCTCCAGGCTCTGAGCTAGCTGTCAGCCCAGAGCCCGACGCAGGGCTCAAACCCACGAATGTGAGATCTGACCTGAGCTGAAGTCGGAGGCTCAACCGACTGAGCCACCCAGGTGTGCTCCTTGTATTCTTGACACACCCAGCAGCACAGGTAGGGCCGCAGAGACCCAGGAAGAGGTGTCTCTCACCACAAGGTGCCAGAGGGCTCTTACTAGTGTGGTCTCCATTTCACCATGTGGCTTGTCACCTGTTACTCATATCCTGTTGCATTCATCCAAGTGCTGGAATCCACCCTCTCGGTGGATCAAAGCAAGATTGGGCCATCCCTGCCATGATGGGGCTTCCTTTCTAGCACCCATAATACTAAATGACATTGCTGTGATTTCTACAATCCTCTCTCGTGAACACCCTGACCAAGGTTCACTTGGCCATAGCTTCAGGAAACACCTGGAAAGTTTTCTTCTAATCCGTTTCAAGAGTAAATGCGAATAATGGCTCTGATCTTCACCCTTATCCATTTTCTGTTTTTTAAAGTGCTCTTTAGGGGTGCCTGGGTAGCTTAGTCGGTTGAGCGTACGGCTTCAGCTCAGGTCATGATCTCATGGTTCGTGGGTTTGAGCCCCGTGTCAGGCTCTGTGCTGACAGCTCAGAGCCTGGAGCCTGCTTCAGAGTCTGTGTCTCCCTCTCTCTCTCTGACCCTCCCCTGCTCATGTTGTCTCTCTCTCTCTCTCTCAAAAATAAATAAAACATTTAAAAAAATTTAAATGCTCTTTAGAGGACTCGTGTATCTCTCCCGGGAAATCATTATTCAAGTCATCTGCCTTTCTTTTTCCTGCTGCCTGAGAAATAGGTTCTTAGACTGACAGAGCCTTGTCGCTGTGATTTGGGCTGATAACCAGGGTTCCAAAGGCACAGAGACCCGATTTAAGCTCTCATGAATTCTTTCCTTTCCTGCCCCGTGTGCCAAGCCACTTTTCAGTCTTCCTGCATTATTGTCATTGTGCTTTGTCTCAGGTCCCCCAGGTTGGAAAGGACAGCGAGGGGATATGGGGCCTCCTGGTCCAGCTGGAATGAAGGGCCTCCCTGGAGTCCCCGGACGACCAGGAGTGGATGGACCCCCAGGACCCCCTGGAGTCCCAGGCCCCTTAGGTGATGATGGACTGCCTGGTCTTCCGGGCCCAAAGGGTGGGTAGTGCTTTTCCATTGTTTCCCCCCATTGCATACACCTCAAGTCCACTGCCAACCGAAGACTATTACATATGATCATACTGTTGAATTTACTGTTACATCAGCCTGATTTTGTCCTTCCCTTGGTGACAGCTCCCCTCTTCTTATCCTCTGTATTGTTATTTCCAGTGGCTAAATGTTTCGGGGGAGGTAACCATAAACACTTCTGCTCAACCGACTGGGTAGAGCTGATAAAGTAGTGTCAGGGCTAATGCACTTGTGTTTTGGGTGAGCCCACCCCTCCAGCCCTGCGTCCCTGGCTCCTGGTTCTCTTAAAGCCTTATGGGATCAGGGCTCAGAAAACATAAAGGTTTGCACTTCAGCTCTGGGGGGTGCAGAGCTTAGTAGGAGAGCATGGCCCCCACGTGCAGGGAAGCTGACCTTGGTCGTTTGTTTGCCTTCAGTACAAGCTGAGGAACACGGGCAGGCACATCTCCACACTGACAGCAAAGAGCACAGACTAGGAACCAAGTGAAATAAGTCAGGCGGAGAAAAACAGATACCATATGTTTGCACTCATAGGTCTAACAGGAGAAACCTAACAGAGGACCATAGGGAGGGGAAGGGGGAAAGAGAGTTGGGGAGAGCGAGGGACACAAGTCGTGAGAGACTATTGAATACTGAGAACGAACCAAGGACTGAAGGGGGTGGGAGGGAGGGGGTGATGGTCATGGAGGGAGGCACTTGTGGAGAGAGGCACTGGGTGTTATATGGAAACCAATTTGACAATAAACTATTATAAATTTAAAAAAATAAAAAAATAAAATAAAATGGCTTTTCTCAAAATTCTTGTTCTCATTTCATCAGGCTACCAGGGGATGCCTGGCTTCCCAGGTTTCCCAGGGGAGAGAGGAAAGCCTGGCCTGGAGGGACACCCTGGCAGTAAGGGGGAGCCAGGAGAGAGGGGTCGGCCCGGCTCACTTGGAGACCAGGGGGTGAAAGGCGCCAAAGGTAAATGCAGCTAACAGCACGTTGAGGCAGCATGCCTTGTCCTGGTGTTTGATCAGAGTGGGCATATATGGCCTCTGGAAGATAAATGGGTCTTGGGGTGCCTGGGTGGCTCAGCCAGTTAAGTGTCTAACTCTTGTTTCGGTTCATGAGTTTGAGCCTCAAGTTAGGCTCTACGCTGACAGCGTGGGACCTGCTTGGGATTCTCTCTTTCCCTTGCTCTCTCTGCCCCTCCCCCCCCCCACGTGTGCGCACGCACTCTCTCTCTCTCTCTCTCAAAATAAATTAATATTTAAAACAATTTTTAAAAAAGAAAATAAATAGTACTAGCCTGAAGCTTGGATTCTTCCTCCTTTTAGACTGCTGGTTTTTTTTGTTTTTTTTGGGCTTTTTTGGAATTTTAAACCACTTCATTTTCCTTACCTCTCAGTCACATTGCGTATAGCTGATAAATGAATTGCTCTATGAATAGGGGAAAAAGTGCTTTGATTTATAGCTATTGAGTTTGAGAGAATCTTTTCCCGTATTGGGAAGGGGGTTCAGGTAGGGCTTCTGGCCCCCAAACCCTGTTTCAACTTCTTTTCTTTCTCTTCTTTCTTTCTTTCTTTCTTTCTTTCTACCTTTCTTTCTTTCTTCCTTCCTTCCTTCCTTCCTTTCCTCCTTTCTTCCTTTCTTTCTTTCTTTCCTTCCTTCCTTCCTTTTTCCTTCCTTCTTTCCTTCCTTTTTCTTTTTCTTTTTCTTTTTTCTTCCTTCCTTTCTTTATCTTTTTCTCTCTCTCTTTCTTTCTTTGAAAGAAAACATTTTTTTTTTCAATAAAGAGGCAGACACTAAATATTTTAGGCCTTGCAGGCTGTATGGTCTCTGCCGACGCCACACAGGTCAGCTTTGGCAGCATGAGAACAGTCAGAGACAGCAGGGAAACATGCTAACGTAGCTATGTTCCAATCAGATTTTATTCATGGACACTGAATTTGAACTTCATTTAATTTTCACATGTCATAAAATATTATCCTCGTTTTGGGTTTGCCCCCTAACAGTTTAAAAGCATGAAAATCATTCATAGCTCACGTATTCTACATAAACAGACTGCAGGTGGGATTTGCTCTCTGGTTTGCGGACTCTGAACTAGAAGGAGTCATGCGTTGTGCCTCCCTCAAGCTTCATTTAAAGAAAGAGTTGTTGGGGTGCCTGGGTGGCTCAGTCGGTTAAGTGTCCAACTTCGGCTCAGGTCGTGATCTCACAGTTGTGGGTTCGAGTCCCGTGTCGGGATCTGTGCTGACAGCTAGCTCAGAGCCTGGAGCCTGCTTCCGGTTCTGTGTCTCCCTCTCTCTCTGCCCCTCTCCCACTGATGCTCTGTTTCTGTGTGAATCAATAATAAATAAATAGAAAAGATTTTAAAAAATAAAGAGTTGTCATTGCTATTAAAAAATAAAAATTGCAAGGCCACTGGTTCAGATGTTCTGTGCCCATCTCTGATAAATACTTACTTTTTCCACGTAGCCATGCGGCTGCAGTGAGTGAAGGTAACATTTCATCTCCAGGGTTGAGGATGAATGCTTGACAACTTTTAGAAACAAGTTTTTTTTTTTGTCCTTAGAGCCTTTTGGGTAAATAGCCTCCTATAAAATACAAATTACTTTTACTTCTCTTTTTAAAAGATTATTTATTTATTTTGAGAGAGAGAGAGAAAGAGAGAGAGACAGAAAACAAGAGGGGGAGTGGCAGAGAGAGAGAGAGAACATTTCGAGGAGGCTCTGCACTATGAGTGCGGAGCCTGACGTGGGGCTCAATCCCACAAACAGTGAGATCATGACCTGAACCGAAATCAGGTGTCAGATGCTTAACTGACTGAACCACCCAGACACCCCATTCTAATTACTTTTTCTTCGTAGTTGATTGATTCTACTTTTTGTTTGTTTGTTTGTTTGTTTTACTAGCCTGTGAATGTATTCCATAGAATCAAGGAGTCACAGTCCCTCTTTGCTAGCTCAGACTGAGTGCTGTTTGCTCTGCTATTATGGTGTCTGAAATTTAAAAATTAAGAAAGAATATTACTGTGTTTTAACTAACTAGAAATGAAATAAATAAAAACTTTTTAAAAATGTCCTGATTTATGTTTGCTCCCACGGTGTAAATATTCCCACCATGGCTTTTCTTTTTATTTAAGCTGCCAACGGCTTAACAGCTGGTTTACAAAATTCTTGGATTGTTAATAATCGGCTCTCACCTTGCTGGTATGAGCGCACTTGACCACGTGCCTCCAACAGAACAGTGTTCCCAAAATCAGATCGAAACATCATATATTCTTCCTACCTTTCAGAATTCTCTTCGTGCAGAAGCAAGACTAATAAGTGTTCTTTCTTAAATTTGTTTTAATGTTTTTTATTTATTTTTGAGAGACAGAGGGAGACGGTGCGAGCAGGGGAGGGTCAGAGAGAGAGGGAGAACCAGAATCTGAAGCAGGCTCCGGGCTCTGAGCTGTCAGCACAGAGCCCGACGCGGGGCTCGAACCCATGAACTGTGAGATCATGACGTGAGCTGAAGCCAAAAGCTTAACCAACTGAGCGACCCAGGCACACCTAAATAAGTGTTCTTTTAATGTAGGGAAAACAACAGAGTGTGGCCAGGGAAAGGGAGGACAGGGAACTGAAAAATATAAGATGGGCAATTCACATTTAACAGGATAAAGAGACATATTTTTGATCTGGAACTTTTCAAGCCTATCTTTTTCAACTTAAACCTCCGAGGCCCATTTGGTTGTATTTAGCACACATTCACTGATCACTCCCTGTACACCAGACCCTGTGGCCAGACAAGTTGGGAGAGGAATGTAAAAGGCACGGCCCTTCTTTTAGAGAAATCGGTCGACAGTATTGACATTGTACAAGCTATAAGCATAAATACGGCTTAGTAACTGAGATGTGGATTTGCAAACTGGACGGAAAGTGCTGTAGTTGAAGAATCACATGTGTGGGGTTTCTGGTTTTCTTCACGTGCGTCATTAATATCTCCAGGAGCACGGGGACCCCCAGGACATGAAGGAGACATAGCTATAATTGCCCTAAAAGGGAAAACCGGAGAGCCTGGACCTCCTGGAGATAGTGGATTCCCAGGAACAGCAGGTAAGCACTTATTTTTTTTTTAAACTGTATCAAATGAGCAGACTTCTTTTTGGGCTGTTCAAACAAGCACGCATACAGACAGCTTTCCTAATGATGCTGAGATTAGCCAAGGTCACATTTATTTCTAAGACATCACTATACCCAGATTAACCTAATACTGCATTTTTCTTTTGCTTCTCCGGGCCAGAACGTCAAATTCATAGGTATGTATAGGTTTGGACAATTCAAACTAAGATCAACCCTAAGACTATACGTATAATACCAGTTCCAGGATTAAAGTACCCCTGTTTTTGGTTACTGGTATTGTAATGAATAATTTTATTTTTTTAAAGTTTATTTCTTTATTTTGAGAGAGAGAGAGAGCACAAGCAGGGGAGGGGCAGAGATGGAGAAGGCAAATCCCAAGCAGGCCCGAACTCGGGGCCCAAACTCACCAACCGTGAGATCATGACCTGAGTGGAATTCAAGAGTCAGATGCTTAACCACCTGAGCCACCAGGTGCCCCGAATCATTTTAATTGTTAAAATCGATTGTCTAGGTCATTGTGACCAGGACTCCACGGTTTTCAGTGTGTATATGAACCCCTTGGGCTCTTGTGAAAACGCAGATCCTCAGTCAGTGATGGGGCGCAGCCCAACTCTGCCTTTCTAACCATCACCCCATGCCTGTGCTGCTGCTCCTCAGAGACACCGTGTGGCCAGGATTTTGACCGCCACATTTGTATTCTTTTTCCCAAGTTCACAGTTAGTCTGCCTGAGGCCTGGCTCTTGTCTTGGCTCTCTCCTGAACCGGCCGCTAGGGGGCGAAAGTCTTTTAACTTCTCCGAGGTTCTTCCTCCTTCGTAAAATGCGGTGCGTGAAAGCAAATGACCCTGCATACCAGTTCTTCCCTTGGGTTCCCCCAGTCTCTTCGCGGGTGCTTCTTTCACTGAAGCCAAAAACCATCACAATACGGCTTAGGGCAGGAATTCGGATTCCCAAAACCTTTGGCTTCATCTCCTAAATGTAGGACCCAAACCTGCAGCCTCACTATTGCCCGGCCCAGGATTTCCTCAAAGAGGTTTGCTAACACTTTCAACCCCATCAGGTGATAAAGGCGATCCAGGGATGCCGGGGAGGAGAGGAGAGCCGGGAAGACATGGACCCCCTGGATTTCACAGAGGGGAGCCTGGCAGCACCGGGCAGCCCGGGATCCCGGGAGCCCCAGGCCCTCCGGGCTCACCCGGGCTCAGAGGGATTATTGGTTTTCCGGGATTTCCAGGTGACCAGGTAAGTGGCTGCTTTTGGGGAGGAAAGAAATAATAAAACCCTTTTGCTCTTGGGATGCTAATAAGGAGTTATAATTTGTCAGTATACGTCATTGCCCTTTAACTGGTTTTTAGAGGATAAGGGATAAATGCCAAAGGAAGGGTGAAGCCGTCCGGAAGGCTATGATATAACTATAGTTTTGGGCCAGTGTTCATGCCTGTTTCTCGTAACAGATGATCCAGTCACTTTATGTACTGCACCCCCCAGCCTAGTTTAAGTAGCCCCACAGAAATTTCTCTCATGACTCATGGTTTATCGGAGGAAAGAATCATCTGAAATATTACCCAAATTCTGGTTCCTAAGCCTTCTTGTCGAACTGCAGATATCACAGATTTTGCTATAAATACATTTGGTCTTCAGAACCAGGAGTAAAATACCCCCTTGGGAAGCCATGTACGAAGCATGTAGGAGCCTACATCATAACTTCCAGAAGATGAATGTAATTTGCTATCCATCTTTTGGAATCAAATAGATTTTTTTATGTTTTTGGTAAAAAAAAAGTCTTCTAATAGTATTTTATTTGGTATCAGTTTGCGTGTTCGAAACTTAAAATTCAAGTTATGTGATGCAATTACTGTTTTGCAATCAGAAATAGAGAATTGGACGCTACCCGTTTGTACCTCTGATTCTGGGCTTTTAGCAACTTTTAAAAGCTAGACGCATGAAGCAATATTGCCTATAAAGCATTTCTGATTTTCTTTACCCCTGCACATATATGGGCATTGGTTATGGAAGATTGTAACTGGATCATGTTATGAATGTGCTATTTGCATTTGAAACCAAACAAGGTCTTTTGTTTTAAACTCTCAGGGTGAGCCAGGTTCTCCAGGGTCCCCTGGACTTAGAGGAATCGACGGAATGAGAGGCCCTAAAGGTATGCTCTGGGAACCCAGCCGTCGTCCACCAGGCTTCTAGTCCTGGGTGTTCATAACACCGCGAGCATGCACATTTGGCACAAATGAAAGGTTAAATCCATCAGACAAACTGCAACATCCAAGGGCTTCTTTTATTATCGTTTAAGTTTTTATTTAAATTCCAGTTAGTTAACATACAGTGTAATATTAGTTTCAGGTGTACAGTACGGTGACTCCACACTTCCGTACACCCCCAGGGATGACCACAGGTGCCCTCCTGAATCCCCCTCACCTGTTTCCCCCAGTCCTGCTCCCTTTTCTAATCATCATCAGTTTGTTCTCTCTGGTTAAGGGTCTGTTTCTTGGTTTTCCTCTCTCGTTTTCCCTTTTGCTCATTTATTTGGTTTCTTAAATTGCACATGTGAGTGAAATCATATGGTATTTATCTTTCTCTGACTTATTTTGCTTAGCATCATATTCTCTAGCTCCATCCATATTGTTGCACGTGGCAAGATTTCTTTTTTTTGATGGCTGAGTAATATAGCATTTGATTCCATAAATATAAATATATGTATATTTATATGTATGTACACACTCCACACACACACACACACATACACACAGACACACACAGACACACACACACACCACATCTTCTTTATCCATACATCAAGTGATGGATGCTTGGACTGTTTCCGTGATTTGGTTATTGTGGATAATGCTGCTACAAATATTGAGGTCCATGTATCCTTTTCAATTGGTATTTTTGTATTCTTTGGGTAAATACCTGGTAGTACGATTACTGGGTCTTAAGGTATTTCTGTTTTTCTCTTTTTGAGGAACCTCCATACTGTTTTCCACAGCGGCTACCCCAGGTTGCATTCCCACCAACAGTGCAAGCGACTTCCCCTTTCTCTGCAGCCTCACCAACACCTGTTGTTTCTTGTGTTAATTGTAGCCATTCTGACAGGCGTGAGGTGATATCTCATTGAAGTTTTGAATTTCATTTCCCTGGTGATACGTGATGTTGAGCATCTTTTCGTGTATCTGTTGGCCATCTGGATGTCTTCTCTGGAACAATGTCTATTCATGTCTTCTGCCCATTTTTAATTGGATTCTTCATTTGGGAGAGTATTGGGTTATATACGTTTTTTATATATTTTAGGCACTAACCCAGCGTTAGATAGTCAAACACTCAAGACACAAATCACGCACATTTGTCATTCGGATGCAGGGGTGCTGGAGAGAAAACAGGGTGCCTATGGAGCACACAGGTCACGGGTCTTTCTCCTCAGCGGGGGTCCCTTAGTGACCTTCGTAGTGATCGCAGCTCCTTAAGTGACAGCTCAGGTGCATGAAGACCAGACCCACATTGGTGGGCAGTGTCCACCTTGGCTTGGAAGCCTTCTGCCCCATAGGTCCCAATACCTCTTCTAAGGACTCTATAGATAACGGCTTTTAGGGTCCCAGAGACAGGAATCACAGTGCACAGAGAAGGCCAAGACTCTGACTTCCTATCAGGTGTTAATATTTCACCTAAGAGTTTCCAGGCCACATGTAATTTACGGTTGGGTCATGTTTACCATAAGCCAAGGGTCAGCTCGTGTGTTTTCTGAAGGGGTCAGACCACAGGTATTTTCAGCTCTATGGTCTCCGTTGCAACTACTCAGCTGTGCCTGAGCGCATCTATAGCATGAAAGCAGCCGCACAGCATGCAACAAGGGGTGTGGCTGTGTTCCAATAAGAATGTATTTACAACAAGCTGCAGGTTAGATTTGGCCCCGTAGGCCTTGGTTTACCTTGTGTCATAACAATGTTGCCGCATAATACAAGTGACATCCTACCTTAATCAGATTTCCAGGGAAACGAAAACACGAAGTTACGCATGGTTAAAAATGTCCTCAGAGAGGGGCACCTGGGTGGCTCAGTCGCTTAAGTGTCCAGCTTTGGCTCAGGTTGTGATCTCACAGTTCTTGAGTTCAAGCCCTGCATTGGGTTCTGTGCTGCCAGCTCGAAGCCTGGAGCCTGCTTCAGATTCTGTGTTTCCCTATCTCTCTGCCTCTCCCCTGCTTGCACTCTATCTCTCTCTCCCCAAAATAAGTAAACATGAAAAAAAATTTTCGTAATGTTCTTAGAGAAAGGAGGTTTCATTAACCTTTTATTCAGACACAGAAGCAAACACAAATCAGGATATCTTAAACTGCAGTGTTTACACAAAATCTATAATGTTGTTACTGTCCCTGTATGCCATTGGGTTAATATTTTTCTTTGAATCTTAAATACGATTCACCTTTCTAACCTTAGCTTTTACTTCACTGTGAACTCGCAAGTTTGATAAGCAGTTATATTTTACCTTATCACAGGTTAAAATGAATAACTTTAAAATATAAAAGAGCAGGGGCACCTGGCTGGCTCAGACCGAAGAGCATGTGACTCTTGACCTCGGGGTTGTGAGTTCAATCCCCACGATGGATGTAGAGACCCCTGAAAAATATAATCTTAAAAAAAGTAAAATAAAATATAAGAGAGTACTTAACGAGCCACTGAAAAATCTTCCTTACCACTCATGAAGCGTGCTGTCCATGTGGAGAGACTCCATAAATAATACGGTCATTGCTATGGGAGAAAAAGGAGGGTGTACACTTATTTATTCAGAAAGAATAACGTAGATATCTTCTTTAGAAATAATTACAAATAAAGAAGTTTTTGTATTTGAGTTGACACTTTATGGCTTCATGGTTTCCGAGTCCCTCCTCTTCTGCTTACCTATGCATTTACGACAGTCCCTCCACCTCTCTCAAAACGTAAGCCTACTTCTTACTCTCTTCATACCCGTTTTTGGCCATGTTTGCATGGACTTGAAATGCACTCATGGTATCTGGAGTCAGAGCTCTCTCATATGAGAATATGATCAGCCTTTTTTTTTTTTTTTAAATCAGAGGGAGAGGAAGAGAGAGAATCCCAAGCAGGCTCCACGCTGTCAGCACAGAGTCTGATGCAGGGCTTCAACCCACAAACTGTGAGATCATGACCTGAGCCAAAACCAAGATCAGATGCTTAGCCAACTGAGCCACCCAGGTGCCCCTGTAATTTTGTTTTTACAAGGACGTTGAATTGAGCTTCCTTGTGACCTTGACCTGTGATCGTAGCAGTTAAACAAGGGCAATTTCTGCTTTTTGTTTCTAAAACACGATATAAAATATAGTCACTCAATGCCAAGTAATTTCTTACATACCTAAATTAGAAACTATTTTAGGGAATTTAAAAATTCAGACGTACTAATATCTATAGTTTCTTATGATTGTTATGAACTATAAAATGATGCGTGTGTGTGTGTGCGTGTGTGCATGTGTTTAAATCACATCTTGCAACTATGTTTCCAATTGTTCTTATATAGGAAAACCCCTATTTTTCCAAAAATTCCTCTGGAACATTTGAAGATAAACTCTAAAGGCGAATATGATAATTATCAAGTCACTTTTATGAAACAAAATTAAATTCTCTTAAATAATATTACATGCATTGTATCACTTACAGGAGACAAAGGGGACCCTGCTCTGCTGTTCGGCCCACCTGGTCCAGAGGGAGAACCGGGCAGCCCTGGATGTCCAGGTACACCTACAGAGTTTTTCTTCTTAAAACAAACAAAAAAATAACTTTGGTTTGAAAAACAGAACAATTACTTTATACTATTATCCAGCAATGGTTATATCCGTATTTTCTTCCTTCTCCCTTTGCCCGTTAAGATACATCTGAGAAGGACTATGTATCAACAATGCCACCACATCGTTGGTTCAGAAGGACATCAAGATTAGACACCAGGGATTCTCCATCTCTTTCCACCATGGCCCCCATGACCCATGCTGTTGACATAACAGTCCACTCCCTCGGCATGCCCGGATTTTGACATTTTGGTCAAAAATGATTATTGCAAGCAATTAAAAGCAGTACCATTTCCCAATCTCTAGAATTATAAATGATACATTAGCATAACCATGCCCACTGACCACAGTTTCGGGTTATCATTCCAGCCCTTTCTTTCTTACTCAGAAAATCGTATGTGAATACCCGTGGGGAGTGCCATTGTTGAGATATCACGGACTATCTCATTTACTAAAAACCAAACCAGAAAAACAAATAAAACTTCATCACCAACAATGAATCTAAATTGTTCAAAACAGTACTCCGTTTATCAGTGACAGCTGGCATGTAATCCCTCAGAACCGATTGGGATGTTCCTGTGGGTTCTCACCCTCCACTCGAGGCCGAGGCTGGCTTCAGTACCCGACCATTGACGAAATGTACGTGCCTTTTAACTTAGTGACTTGACTTGTAGGAATTTATCTGAAGTCGATTATCAGACAAGTGCGCAAAGATGCGTGCACAGGAACTTGGATGGCATGGAAAGAGCAAATGTCATCCACAAACGATTGGTTAGAGAAGGATGCACAGTCCCATTCAGCCAATAGTGGGCAGGTTAGAAAGAGTTTTGCCTTTAGATGGGCCCCTTGTAAATTAAAATATCTCCTCTCACTAGTTCCGTGTATCATCTTAGCATTCTCTTGGACAATAGTCATGTTTCATTACTTACAACAGAAGGAATATCTGAGGAGAAGCATTATCAGAAATTTTATTTTTTTGTTTTTATACCACAAGATTGCTAAAAGGGAAGGCGAACAGAAAAACAAGCTATTAGAATGGCAAGAACTTTCCCACTGCCTTTCACATCCATCTCTTACCTCTGACCTGGTCAAATAGATTTAGATAACATGATAGTTTAACTGAAAGGTACAGATTACGTGTACATTTGGAGGGGGAAATAGTTTTGAGCTTTACATGATGGAGGTTCCTAATAAATCCCAGAGGGAGAAGCCTCAAGAAGGGAAGCCTGTGATTCCAAGTCAGCCTTGATCATTACTGTCCATGTGACGTTGGGTGAGTTACTGATCATTTGTGAGCTAGTTTCTTACTTAAGAATAAGTATAGTTGTAGGATTAATAATTGCATAATTATAGGATTGCTTTGAGGATCAAATAAGATTCCTTGAAAGCAGTTTGTAAACTGAAAATTCCACATTTACTGGTATTTTTATGTAAACCATTAAGATAGTAAGATACAACTAGCCTCTAACTGGAGGCCTCTGATTTTACCCAATATTTTTAGTTAAAAAAGATCAATCTGAGTTATTTTACACTTAGGTTAACTTTTTTTAAAGTGTTTTTTTAAAGTTTCATATTTATTTTGAGAGAGAAAGAGAGAGCGCGAGCATGAGCAAGGGAGATGCAGAGAGAGGGAGAGAGGAAATCCCAAGCAGGCCCGCGCTGCCAGCACAGAGCCCAATGTGGGGCTCAAACTCACAAACCATGAAGATCATGACCTGAGCCGAAATCAAGAGCTGGATGCCTAACCGACCCAGCCACCCAGGTGCCCCAGGCTAACTTCTTAAAGAAAATTTGTCTTCGTGTGATTTTCCTGGTGTTCTGTGCTTATCACCATTTAAATTGTTCTTTTTCTCATGTACAATAACTTTAGCCTAAAATTTCTAAATTATCTCATATGTTACTCACTCGCTCAGAGTTTACCTAAATAGACCATTCCTATTGACAGGAAAAGCATGGATTGAATTTGAACGAGTCCAGCTAGAAGCCATAGAGCTCACATCTGTCTCCGGGGATTTTACAGGAGTGCAGTGGCTTCAGCTGTACCTCCCCCTTTCAGTTCAGAAAGAAAACACAGCATAGATGAACTCAGAAGTTCTGTTCTTAACACAGGTGCGACTGGGCTGGCAAGCCTTAATTTTTTCATTTGGAGAAAAGAATGATGCTGCCCTACCTTTCCTATAAGAATGTTTTCAGGATAAATAAAGTAACACACAGTGAGGCTCATAGATCTTAAATTTGATCAGGGAACAGGTAGAGATTAACACAGGCTTGTTCCATGTGTGTCATAATAATGACTCTGCCCCACCATGGGTTTGTAAATAACAGAGCTATATACTTTATTGGCTAATTCAACTGGCTAATTTCAGCACAGACTATTGGCTTATCCTAGGAGTCTGAATTGTATTAAAGTGACACATTATGAAGAAACATATGTAGAGATAGTCATCTTCTCTAGTAATCAAAGAAATATAATTAAAGTAAGTCTGAGTATTATTTCCTTTGACTGAGTTAGCAAGAAAAGAAGCCAACAAACTAGCAAGTCCTCAGCCAGCGCACGGGCCCTCGGGGGTTACACGCGGTGGTGTGAGATGGTGCAGCCCTTACCTGCAAAGAAACCGCTGCACAGCCTCTGTCAAAAACACAGTGGTCTATTATTCAAATGTTCTTTTCAGCAAGTCTCTGTCCTGAGAAAGAGACTCCAGTACTTTTTTTTAACTTAAGGTTATAATCATCTGATGCATGTGTGTTTCTGGAATGGGACCCAGTGAGGACAAACCAGCCGTAAAGGACAACAGGGACACAATTGGGGCAATTCAAGTATGGACTAGATGATGTTAACGCTGTTCTTCATTTTCTTGGCTGTGATGATGTTATTTTAACCGTGTAGAAAATGGTTTCTTCAGGCATACCTCCTGAAGTATTTAGGGCTAGGATTCCATGATGTCTGTCATTTACTTTGAAATACTTCAGCATTTTAGTGCATTTTTAAACACCCCAAATACCATACAGTGTAACCTAGAAATTTTCTACGCCTAGGAATTTTTCCTAAGGAAATAATTTGATATGAGAAAAATTGATTAAAAATGTATAAGGATCATTATGCATCACAGCAAAGAGAAATAACTCGAGTGGCCAATAGTAAGAGAAAATTAGATTAATTTAAGATTAACTCAATAAGCTATCAGCTAGTCCTTTAAAAACAGCAATTACAAAAATAATGGCAAGTTTGGGAAATTACTTACAATTCAATGATAATTTAAAAAATCAAAATATAAAATTGTGGGTCTTATTTGTACATTGTTATACACGTGAAATATTGTATTAGGGTGGTAGGTTTAGAAGTGTTTCATTTTCATTAATGCTGTCTTTTCAATAGGGAAATTATAAATGTAAACAAGAAATAATAGAAAAGAACGGCAGGGGTTGTAGTTGGAGGTAACTGTAGGTTCACCACCTCAAAGACCAATATCCAATTATTCAGATGTTCGATTCTTCTTTCTTTAGGACATCCGGGGGCACCTGGAGAGCGAGGCGTGCCCGGTGTTCAAGGGCCCAGAGGACCACCTGGAAGGCCAGGACTTCCTGGCTCCTCCGGACCACCAGGCTGCCCAGGTATCTTTTTTTTTCCAAATTTATTTTTAGTGTTTATTTATTTTTAAGAGAGAGAGACACACAGAGTGCAAGTGGGGAGGGGCAGAGAGAGAAGGAGACACAGAATACAAAGCAGGCTCCAGGCTCTCAGCTGTTAGCACAGAGCCCAATGCATGGCTCAAACCCACCAACTGTGAAATCATGACCTGAGCTGAAGTTGGACGCTTAAAACCAATTGAGCCACCCAGGCACCCCTGTCCAGGTATCTTGAAAGGAACCTGGAAACTTCCTGGTGCTCATCTATCTTCTGGTATAACAGAAAAGACCAGCTTTCACTTAGACCTAGTTCCCAGACCTGTGACATTGGACAAATCACTCAAACATACCCATTCCTCTCCTGTGAGTTGGAGCCAGTCCTCTCTTTATGTGTGGCAGGGGGTTAGACCAAGACAACATCTGTCACGAGCCTAGCAGGGAGCCAGGTGCAAAGTGACAGGCTGACAAGCGCCTTTCCATCCTTCCTTAATCTACTGCCATTTAGACGCTGGCTGTCTTGTCTCCTTTCGACTTCAGGCAAATACGGCACATAAAACACAACACAACGTTAAGGGCTGCATCTCCTCCTGCCGATTCAGAATATAATGGAAGTTTAAAGTTGCTGTTGGCAACTTTAATCACTCCAAAGTGTAGTTACTCCATCTGAGATTAAGTATATTCTTTCTCTCTAGAGTTAGAAAGTCTAGGGCAAAAAAAAAAAAAAAAAAAAGACCCTGTTCTCAGTTACCCATGTATTAAGAATACAGATGACTTTCCCCATTAAGGTGACTCATATCAACTGGGTGTCTGCAGAGCCTCCTTCTTGTCCTCAGGTGATCCAGGGGTGCCTGGGCTGATGGGACATCCAGGAGAAATGGGGGTTCCTGGGCCGAGAGGCAGGATGGGAGATCCGGGGGCACCAGGTCTTCCGGGAATAAAAGGTGAGTAAAAGGAAGCCCATGAGGGCAAATTGACAGCGTGTTCCCCCCACTGGCTGACACTGATCTTGCTCCTGGCTCTTTCCCCTTTCCCACAGATGCCAGTTAGCACCTACTCCCTTACTCAGAGCTTCAGGCAGTGCATCGGGTCTCTTGACCCGCCTCCTACCAAAATGGCGGTGCTGCCGTATTTAAGGGCATTTCTCTCAGTGTCTTCTGCAGTGTTCAGGCCTCTTCCGTCTGTTCTTTCCTTAGATAATTAAGCTCTATCATGTTCGAGATTGTGTGTTAGACGCTAGACATACAATTGTGAGGAAAATAGACATGGTTACTGACTTCATGGAACTCACAGTGTATGTGGCAAGGGAGACATATTAAAAGTATATTTGTAAATAAATGTGTATTTACCAATCCTGTTAAGTGGAAGGAAAAGAATAAAACACCATGGAGAAAGAGTCACTAATATTCATTATCTTTGTTAGATAAAGAAACATTTTTTTCCCTGGTTGCATTTTTGGTCTTTATGGGTAATAGTAAACTGGTTATAAGTTTGGTTAGGGTAATATCATATATCATATCACCTGCCATATTTACTTGTCATTAATAAATCTCCGTGCTCCTCCATTCCTCCATGGTACTTATTCCTCTTCTGTCCATTTCTTCCATTTATAAAAAAAAAAAAAAAAGCTTTTCATGGGCACTTTATATATACTTAGAATAGCACCTCTATTGTATCACATTTGCATGTTGAGAAGGTGATTTTTATATCCCAGGCATCCAGCAGATAGCCAGTACATCTATTGGATGGTTATGGTACGTATTTTTATATTTGTGAATAAATTAAGAAACAGAAGCATGGCCAAATCGAGAATGAACAACTGACCTTGTAGCTATGGAGTCAGGGGCAAAAAAAAGTCATCAGATGAAGGCTTACGCCTTAGTTGGTAGGTTTCTGTAATCAAGTTCCCTCCCCTTTGCTCTCACTGACCATCTGCTACGTGACTCATCCGTGTACTAAATTTCGGTCCAGTGAAAATTACCTCCTCTCATAAGAGTTGGAAAGCCTTCCTTTGGGCTCTTTGTTGCTTTATTGTCTTGAAAATCCAAACTAAATCTTACCACACTTTGACCTCTTCCCTCATCCAGTAGTTTTCAGGTCATTTCTGTTTTCTAGCCAGCACTAGTGTGGTATGTGTTACATGGGACAAGTCTGCAGAGAGGGAAGCCCTTTATTTTGGAGAGTTGGCACACTTAGGTATTTCCATGTGGCCAAACATTATTCAGCCTCTACTTCCCACGGCTGAACAAGATGTCTTTATGCAGTTCGTCTCCCTCTTTGTTGGCACGTAACGTGAAGTGCAGTGATTTGTGATAAATTTAGGATCTCAGGCAAAATGATCACTTTTTAAAAAGGTTTTCTTTATTTTGAGAGACAGCATGTGTGGGAGAGGCAGAGAGAGAGGAGAGAGAATCCCAAGCACGCTCCACATTATCAACGCAGAGCCCAACGCTGAGCTCAAGCTCACAAACTGAGATCATAACTTGAGCTGAAATCAAGAGTTGGATGCTTAACCGACTGACTGACCCACCCAGGCGCCCCCAAAGTGATTTTAAAAAGAAAAATTTTATGTTTATTTATTATTGAGACAGAGAGAAACAGAGCATGAGTGGGTGAGGGGCAGAGAGAGAGGGAGACACAGAATCTGAAGCAGACTCCAGGCTCTGAGCTGTCAGCACAGAGCCTGACGCGGAGCTCAAACCCATGAACCATGAGACCATGACCTAAGCCAAAGTCAGACACTCAACTGACTGAGTCACCCAGGCGCCCCCCCCCCCCGTGATCATTTTTTATGTTAAAAGTTTATTTAGTGACTGTGGCTGTTTGCTGTCACTGGCAATCCCTGTTGCCCTGGTGGTGAGCTCTTGGACACTGTTTTGAGTGTCTGGAAGATGAAATTGGTTAAAAAAAAAAAAAGAAGAAGAAGAGAAATCATTTCCATTATTAACTCCCTTTTTCTCACCCTCCTAGTTTAATAAAAATAGCAAGGATTTTCAAACCTATTGGTACCAAAACAATAACATACACTCAGTGTGCCTGAAATGACTTGGCTCATGTCACTCTTGTAGGCTTGTCTTTCTCTTAATTTAGTTTGCATTTATCACATACTTTCACTGTGATGTGTTATTAAAATACCAGTAGCTGATGACGTTGACTGGGGAAAAGAATTACTCGAAAATTCAATCTGCCATCACACCATAGTTCTGTGCTATGAAATAACGAGTTTGTCGGGAGAAGGTGAGGTAGTGAGCATGTCCGCCTGAGTGTCCATCGTAATGAAACAGCCAGATGTTGCAATGGTGCTTCCTGACCATGCAGCGACACTGTTTCGCCGCAAACAGCCCAACGGACGACCGGGCTTTAAAACAACAAAACAAAACTGCACTACATTCCTAAAAATTAAAATGTCCACACTATAAATCCATTGTGGCCGTTTCTCCTGCTGATATAAAAATGAACCGCACTCCAGCAGAAACGCTTTGATCTGAGAAGCTAAATATTTGAAGTATGTTCTAAATAAGTCAAGGGGACTTGTTTGAACAAACCAGCTGTTGAACTCAAGAGTTGTTTGCCCTGCTGGAACAGGCCGCGTGGATTCCCAGTCCTGCTTGAGTTCTGTCAGATTTAAACTTGAACTTAAACATATGCTACAAATGGCTTGATTTGTAGATTCCGGTTTTCAAGCACATCTGCCCTCCTTTTGAAAGGAAGGCACTCAGTTCCTTGTTGGGAGTTCCTGAGATTGCAATAATGAAAACCTAAAGACGACTCTTTGTAGTATGACAACTGTAAAGATACACATGGCTTATTTTGGCTGGTGGCCAGCACGCTATCGCACAAGAGAAAAGGCACCTCAAAAGGTCTTACATCTGGAAAGAAATGCCACGCATCTGACAGCTGAGAGAATCACGGAAACGTTCTCCCCGCTTCTACACCGAGGGAGCGTCCCTTCCAGCCCTGCCCCCACGGCACTTATCCCTCTCGATGTAATTGCCTATTTGTTCTGTCAGCTCAGGGATTGTGTCTCTCTGCTCTCCATTGTCTTGTCAGCAGCTGTCACTAACTACATTTGGGAACCAAAGCTCCAGGGGTTAGGAGACCACGTTTTTATGCTCCTGGTGCCTCTCCTTAGTAAGCACTCATGTATTTTCTGAATTAAAAAAAAAAATTCAGAGTCTGTTTTGATAAGCTTTCAACTCGGTTCAACCATCTTCCTGTGGTTGCGAAGGTCTCTCCCATCAGTGTCCACACTCGGGTGACCAGCTGTCCCGCTCTGCCTGGGACTGAGGAGTGCCTCAGGATGCAAGATGTAAGAGAATCCCCCCCAAACAGGGATGAGGCATGGTCACCCCGTGAAAAGTATAAACCTGTATAAAGGCCACTGGGGATAGAGTAGCATTTTCAGGCTTTAGAACAAGAGAAAACCTCAGTGGGAAACCAATCTCAGAGTGGGCTGGGTAACCCGGGTGGCAGCTGTGATTCCCATTAGGGCTGGAGCAGAAGGTTCCAGTCTCTGAGTGGGGGGAGAGCACCCCGGCCCGTGAGTGCAGCGAGATGCAGCCTTAAATGACGCCTGGTAAGCTGGAGGACGGCCAGAGAGGTGAATAAAAATCCTCATTACCAAGGAATGTGCTTTGTTAGCCTAATTGTCTCTCATCTGCGCTGTATATATTTTATGCATGAACAACTTTCTGATTTAGAGATGGGATGGATAAAAAGCTTTCAGTAAAAAGGAAAAAATTGCCCTTAAAATCCACCCAGATGTAGCTGCATTCAATTTAGAAAGATAACATTGGGTCAGCTCAGGGTCGGCCAGTTCAGCAATGATGAGGGGCTGAGCCTGTGACAGCCCGGGATGTGGACTGGCTGACGGGACAATGCGGAGTCGGCAGAAGCTGAGACACTCCACCCAGCGAAGTCCCCAAGCCATCAATCTTGGTGGCTTAGGCTGGAGATCAAAACACATTGAACTGGCAAAGTGTTCTCAAAAAATTTATTATCATTTCACATAGATGGCAATAAATATCCAGTTCTGGCAGATGAAGGTCTGTGTGTTCTTTTGGTGCAAACTTGAAACGTTGGCTCATTAATAGGAAAGAGGATTGAGAAAGAAACTCAGCCAGAGCTATTAAAAGTGGTTGGGAAAGAAGAGCTTTAGGAAAAACAAGGGTGCATTCTCTACCCCTCCCCGACCCCCTTTTTTCTTTTGGTGTGAGACAAGGTGCCTCATTTGCACCAATCTGAAGTTTAGAGTTTAAAAATAGAGTAAGTGTCCATTTCAAGTACGGATAATTAATCGAATGGAACGAGCTAAGTGTTCCATCTTTAAGAAGCCCACAGAGGGCTTGCATATTAATGAAGAGATAATAATTAGCACATAAATTATTTATACACAAATGGATGCCTGTAACTTCACCAAATCTTATTCCTCCCATAAATCTCTCAGAGACTGAGTAACGTGCAAAGAGAAATTGTAACCCCTCCTTCCTACAGATTTCTCTCCACCCGTTTGCTGGCCCTCCGCACTGCACATTTTCTCGTTCACTCATTCATCCATGCATCCCCTCACTCATTCAACAGACACCTGCTGAACACCAACTGCACATCAGGAGACATGCTACCTGGGGGCTTGGGAGGACTAAGACGACCCGAGCTTGTACTTAGTTTACCCAGAGTAATCCCGTCACCCAAAGACAGGCTTGTTGCACGGCGTGGGGCAGGCCCCGGCATATGGGTGTCAAGGGCGCTCTCTGTGGGTGTTGTGGCGAAGGTGGGGGGCACCTTCTGTGTGCGAGGGTGTTACTATTGCTAATGAGAGGGGTGTGGCCCTACACTGAATGAATGGCTGGCTGGCTCTCAGCCTTGGATGAAGATCCACCAATGAATTGGGACAGTCCCAAGGTTTGGACAGGGGCTGAGGGGAAGCTTTTTTCCTCCAAATCAGTCAGTAAGACAAGACATGTGGGAATCATGTGGTGGAGGGCTTAGCTCGAGAGAAATGTTCTGTACACATCAGTCGTCTGCCTTTTCCCCTCCTCTCTCCCTCCTTCCCTCATTCTGTCCATTGTTTTCTTCCTCTACTCCCTCCCTATGAATCTGTATACTTGTCTATTACAAGTGTACTACATATTATCATATAAAGGTATTATGCATCTTTTAAGTATTTATGTATTTGATTCTGTAGATTTATAGGTGTTCAGTGTTCAGTGACAACTTAAGTAGAGTCAGATTGGGAGATGTTTCCTTAGAGGACTATACTGATACCTGGCAGAAGCTTCCAAACAGACATCAGTGAGGTCATACCTAATTATGGAGACTGGCGTTTTCATTAAGCATTATGAAATAAATTTAGTTTCAGTAAAGAGGCATCAGTGTGGTTCTTTTTGAAAGAAGTGGTTGCAAGGAAATAGCATCAACCAAATGTGACCTGCAGACCTCTTCTTTCTGAGTAGCATGATGCGTAAAGAAAAGTTAGGTGTGTCATGGATTCCCCAATATGCAACGGGCCCCATGTGTCCTTACTATCTTGCTATCTTTACGTGACTACATCCTGAAAAATTAGTATCTACACACCGTGATGAAATGGATATATCCTGAGCCTGGGGGAAGGAGGTCTGGGTTTGCTCTTTTCTCTGGTCTAGGATGAGTTAATTGTCATAGAATCTGAGGTCCCATTCTACACTAAGATTCAGTCATTCTAGACTAGATCTGGATAGAGAGAGAGGCCCGTGATATGGTCAGACGCCAAGAGCAGTATGTTAAAACCAAAGAAATGCGTTAAGCTGTCCTGCAAAAAAACGCCCATCAAATGAATGTGTTAAATAATAACCACTGCATGGACTTAGCCTTGATAATGACATCTAGACAGTGAGATCTCACGGCTCCCTCCTAGAGAAGCTGTTGGGTTTCCATCAGCGAATCGTCCCCCCGGGAGGTGCCCGTGCTGGTGGCCATTGGACTTCAACATCCAGCCTTCCTCGATGGGTCACAGGTCTGTGGTGTGTTTCAGGTCCCTCCGGATCGCCCGGTCTGAACGGCTTGCATGGTTTAAAGGGTCAGAAAGGATCCAAAGGCGCTTCAGGTAAGAGAAAATCCTTTGCGAGCGATTGAACTGCCATCAGCAGAGCGTGAGATATGCTGGCCTTCCTTCACTACAACACAATTTGGGGTGTGAAACTAGGAAACTGGCTTGGCTTAGAGACACGCTATTGAACTATTTTTAGGAATGAAGATGACTTACATAAGAAGGATATTTGAGAAAACCCAATTTAAGAAGGAATGGCTAGTTACCAGTGACTTCCATTGATGTTACTTGGGGCTTTCTTTCTCTCTGCTAAAAATACTCTGAATAAGTGGTTATGTGGAGCTAGATTTCAGAATGTTACAAAGAAATGGTTGGGAGATTTTTTTTTTCTTTTTGGTATTGTTTTAAGCATAGCGCCACCAAGTACAATCCCTGTGGGGCTAATTAGTAGTTTTAACATCCCTCGGTAGGCTGCTCTTAAAAAAAATTACCTGAACAAATTGCTGGTATTTTTGTTATCACAAAGAGGCTAATCATTAACAACTGCATTTGAGTTTGTTTTAGAGGTTTTTAAAAAATTTTTTTAAATGTTATTTATTTGGAGAGAAAGAGAGATAGAGCGTGAACAGGGGAGGAGCAGAGAGAGAGGGAGACGCAGAATCCAAAGCAGGTTCCAGGCTCTGATCTGTCAGCACAGAGCCTGATGCAGGGCTCCAACTCACAAACTGCAAGATCATGACCTGAACCGAAGTTGGATGCTCAACCGACTGAGCCGCCCAGGTGCCCCGTTCTAGAGTTTTAATATAGTGTTTATTGCTGCCTCAGAAAAACCACTCTCAATCAGACAAGGCAGCTGGAATCAGATACGGAGGTTTGAGGGTGTCGGGTGGAGAGTTGGGTTCTTGTACGGCTATGTTTGACCCCACTGCTGGAGAAAGACAGAATCTTTATACGGTTCGGAAGGGCAAGAATTAACGCAGGTTATGTAGGATTCATTTTAGAGGCTCTTCCAAATGGTCTGATCATATGTGTGCCTCCCCAAGAAACCACTCACGTTCCCCCTTTCCCGTGGGAAGTCCCGCACTGTTTCCATTTATATGTCAATTTCCACCTTCAATTTCAAACCAGTTTGTTCATGACGTCTTCTTGCTGGATCTCACTGGAGCCTTGATAAGCTGTTGTATTGTTGTTGTTGTTTTCTTTAATCTGGGAAATAACTATAAAACAAACTCAGCCTGTGGCTGACCACGTGATAGGACGCAGGAGGGCATGTGGCGACCCAGGGGGAGTCCGCAGCCTTTCGTGTCACCAGCACAACCCGCTGTGTCCCTGTCACCCTGTTTGGAAGCAGCTCTTTTCCAGGAGCCACAACAGGCACGAACAGGGAGAAGACACAGTACTAATGCTGTTTCCCTCGTTCAGGGTTACATGAAGTGGGCCCACCTGGTCCAATGGGCATACCTGGGCCGAAAGGGGAGACCGGAGACCCTGGGAGCCCGGGAATGTCTCCCCCAGGCCTTCCCGGAGAAAGAGGACCCCCTGGCCCCCCAGGTAAGAAGCAGCATGCTTTTCCCCTCTATCAATAACTAAACCAAAACCTTCCAAATGTGATGAGGCTGACCTCTGCACACGTCCTTCCTCAGGGCTACCTGGATCACCTGGGCCTGCAGGTGCCGCAGGAAGACCTCCTAAAGGCGACATTCCTGACCCGGGGCCACCTGGAGATCAGGGACTCCCTGGCCCCGATGGTCCAAGAGGTATGAGAAAATCCCGGCAGAGGGTGGTGGCTCGTTTCCTTAGATGCTGCCAGGTCTGGAGGATCGTAGGACCAGAGAATGGCAGAGTCGCAGGCCCGCGACAGCCCGGGCAGCCTCGCGGATAGGAGAGGTGGAGTGTGGACAGTGCCGGGTTGCCAGGACCACTCTCAGGGCTGGAGCTCAGAGCTCAGGCTTGTCCCACTCTACCAGGCACCTCTGTCTGGGGACACACTCTGACTCGCCTCAGACCTTTCCCATCGCCAGTGCCAGGGGGCTTCTGGGCACAAGGGGTCAGGAGTGGCTGGCATCAGAGTGGGGGAGGGGGCAACTCACTCTGCCTGTTGGTCTCTGGCACCTGCCACGTGCAGCACCATTGGCCAGCGTGACCATGCCCAGGCCTGGCCTCCCCCGACACCGTCTGTTCAAGTGCTGCTGACGCACATGTCCCTCTCAGCCCTTGGCGGGGACAAAGCCCAGCAAGGCAGTGTCTCACCACGTGGAGACTGAGTGGCGCTGGCTAGGGCGTGGGGCACAGAGCGCAGTGCCGGGGGGGTTCTGCAGAGGGCAGACAACCGTGTTCCTAATAGCTCACAGAGCGCTTTCAGAGAGCCCCATCCCTCTGCCTTTAAATCTTTGGGATTCCAGTCAGAGTGGGATAAAACGTTCTATGATTCTGTTTTACACTGAGAAAAATGAAAATGCTCAAACATATTCGAGGTAGCTAAGAAGACTAGGACTTGGGCTCCTTTCCTGTGGGCAGTACCTGTTTTCAGGTAGCATCATACATAGAATTGAGTGTCTGTTCCTTTTCCATCTGCCAGGTTTTCTCGAAAGCCTGTCATCTATCTATCTGTTCGCCTATCTGTCCTTCTGTCCATCCATCTCTCCTTCTACCCGTCATGTTAAAGCAGTGGGATGACATGCAAGGAGAAGCCATAAACCCATGCCTCCGAAAGGAATGGTGTGGAAGGGAGGTTCATGGTCTGACGGCTGCTGACAGACCACTTACGCCATCCCCCAGTTTGGGCTGCAGGAGACACCGTTTCACCTCTGAACCTGTTCGTGTTTATTTTTACTCCTCTGATTCCCCTGTCTCGTGCTTGCTTCTGTTACTTCCCTTGAGAAGCCCGCAGGCAGCAGCACTCACATTTGTCCTTGACCGAAAGACGCTTTTGTTTTTTTTTCCTTGTGGTCAGGAGCACCCGGGCCCCCGGGCCTCCCCGGGACTGTTGACCTTCTGAAAGGGGAGCCAGGAGACCGGGGTCCGCCGGGCCCCCCAGGCCCCCCAGGCCCCCCAGGCCCCCCAGGACGCAAAGGCTTCCCGGGATGTGATGGAAAAGATGGCCAGAAAGGTAGGAATCCAAGTTCTTTCTGAAGCAGCGCATGAAGGGTTTTGTGATCTTGTCCCTCAGGGTCTGGGGTGCTGCTCCGTGGTGTGGTTACTCATTTCCTACAGAAATAGCAACCGCATTTCCCAAATGCCCTGACTCTCCCAGAGTCGTAAGGTTTGGGTGACATTTGGGTGAGTAAGAAGAAACACGAGTTCATCTCCAGCCCTTAATAATATATTTGATAATCTCCTAGACCAGAAGTGAGCAGTAGAAATATAACCCAAGCGGGGCTCCTGGGTGGCTCAGTTAAGGGTCTGACTCTGGATTTTGGTTCAGGTCATGATATCACCGTTTGTGAGTTCAAGCCCCGCATTGGGCTCTGCACTGACAGTGTGGAGCCTGCTTGGGATTCTCCATGCCTCTCTTTTACTCTCTCAAAATAAATAAATAAACATATTTATAATACATATATTTTATATAAATATTTTTATAAATTTATTTTATATAAATACAAGTATTTTATATAAGTATTTATATAGATATCTATTTTTTAAAGAAATATAACACAAGCCACACGTGTAATTAAAAGCTGTAGTAGCCTCATTTTAAAAAGTAAAAAGAAATGAGTGAAATGAACTTTCATTTATCCTTTCACATAATACATCCAAATGTTACCTAAGCGTGTCGTCCCTGGAGTAACCAGGGCTGTTTGTACAAACCTAGCTCCTCTCCCAGGTGAGACGCTCCTCCTCACCTCTGAGGTCCAGTGTGTGTTTACACCCGCAGCACAACCCAGATTGGATGTGGCAGTTTCAAGTGTTCAGCAGCCGCATGCGGTTCGTGGTTTCCATCTCAGACCGTGTGGTTTTAGACTGACGACCTTGCCTTCTGTAGTCGTGAGAGACCCCCGTTACTGAACGCCCCCACTATCTAAAGCTAGAATATTTTAAAATTCATTTTTACCTAACTGCTAATATTTGAGGACATTCGTTTTTGGCCACCAGGATTTCAGAGAATGATTCAGTTCAAAGAACTGTTTTGTTGAAAAGACACCAACAATGGTTATTCATTTTAACTCCCTTAATAAACTCATCATATACTGTATTGAATGAAACTGGCAATAAGGAGCAGAGGAGAGGGTCTCTAGCTGCAGGCCGCCTGACCTAGAATGAATTGGACCATTCCTAAGCTTACTCTTGGATGGAGAAGCAGAGAACTATCCACAGGTGCCTCGAAGCGACAAAAAGTACACTAGGACCAGTTGTGAGCACCTTCCAACACTCTGAAAAATCACTGACTTCTGCCAAACACCATGGCCTGAGCCCAAGCATCCGAGCATGGGAGACAATCACCCACAATCCCTCAGTGAGAGGGGAGGTGCGGGGGGGAGCTCAGCTGTGATCACATGACGTTCGTCATCACATGCTACTGGTATTACAAGACGTCGCTCGTTTATCAAGTTAAAATTTATTAGAAATGTTTGCTCATCCTGGGGAACACACAGAATAAGCTACTCGCAATCCAAGTTTTGCTGTATTTCATCTGTCCCACAAACATTTATTAGGTACCTACAGGGACACAACAGTGAACAAGTTTAAACAGAGTCCCCATTCGTATTCGGCATAGAGTTTCATATGAGAAGACAGACATTTGCACTAAGGGGTCATCCAGATAAACAGGGGCAGGTGCTCTGAGTAACGGAGCCACAATTCCAGGGAATTGGGTTGGGGCTCCAGAGATGGCTTCCCCGAGGAGGTGAGACGTGCTGAGCACTGAGAATGAGGCCTCGGGGGTCACGGAAGAGAAGGCACCACATGTGTGAGGCCCTGAGTGCCCGCTGGGGCTGAGGAAGAGACGTCGGAGCTTGGGGCACATTTTCCCAGATGGCCAAGTACCATTCTTTTTGTTCCCTTTCCCTCCAGTCCTCTGTCTCCAGAGAAAGTTCAGGATTACAGGGCTTTTCATTCTACTTTAGTTTTCTCTTGATCCTGAGACCATTTTCCTTAGTCCTTTTGATAGACCGCTGCGTTTCCTTCAGACGGACGCAGATCTCAGCTTTAGGAAAGAGTGAGAAACTCACTTGAATTCTAAGGCCAACTTGGCCCTGAACTTTCTGGGAGTGAATCTCTGAGTTCAGCCCATCAGACTGGCATTGTCTTGATATTGCTCTGTTCCAGGTCCCCATTTTTATGTTCCTTGTAGGACCAATTGGATTCCGGGGACTGCAGGGGCCACCTGGACTTCCGGGGCCACCCGGGGAGAAGGGTCTGCCTGGTTTTCCAGGCAGACAAGGCCCCCCTGGCCATCCAGGTAAGCTTCTGGTGCGTAATAATCTCACCCAGCAAGTCTACAGACAGCCTTTAAAAAATATATAAACTATGAGGGTCCATGTTCAGAAAGTAATTATTCTGAAATTGCCTGCGATTTCTTCTGAGTTAGGCCATTTCCGATACAAAGATTACGTTTATTTCAGGCCTTACTACAGAGTCTTGTGCCTGGTAAACTAATTTATTACTAGAATGTGTAAGCGTGCAGATTAGGAGTTGATTGTACGTGCAGTATTTCTAAGGCAGTCAAATCCGTGTTCCCTCGCACAAGAGGCAAAGACTCATTTGATAGTTGTAAGTGAGGACGGCCTGTTCGTTTCTGTCCCTGAATTCCCATTGACTTTTCTAGATGTTTTCCGTAACTTTTCCTGTAAAGCACATTAGTTCCTGTGAAGATGAAAAGGCTATTCAGTTTCAGCTCAGTGGCCAACACGGTTTCATACTCAGGTCAAAACCGCCCAAGGAAGAGTTGGAAGGGCAAATGGACATGCGTTTTTGAGATGGGCAGCAGTCGTGTCTTTGGGGTCCTAAATCAATATGATGATAATGTGGGGTCCGTTCAGAATATTTTGCAACCTTCTCAATTAGCCTGTGGTCCAAAGAATAAACAAACCACTCCCTTCTGATGGATCATAGAACAACATGACTAAGAACTCATACTTGGATTCATCTCATATTTCCTTTCTGTGCATACCCTGTAAAACTTGGCTAAATAGTATAAATAATATGAAAATTTCAGAAGCCTGCCCATGAACGGAATTTTATATATATTGGATTGGGGTGTATTTGCCATCCAAAATCAGCTCAAATTTTATATGGTGCAAGAGAGCTTTATTTCAGGTTTGTCTAGACATGAAAACCCCCTTACGAAACTATAGCTGTTCTTGTCAGTAACATTGATGTGGACTTGTTATGTAAATGAGATGCTGTCATTCTCATCATTGATGCCATCCTCAAATTATTATGTGTATTCTCCAATAACCTATTTCGCTTTTGTCCTAATTCACACATTGAACATCTCCTTCCACCATATGAAAATCATTGTGTGGCGCTTTGCTCTTCGGCTTTGGATCTCTCCAGGTGCCAGAGGTAAGCATCGCTATAAAATTAGCCATTTCCTCTGCATCTGGTTTCTACTGATTTCTGTACTTGTCTTTTCCACTCTAACTGTGAGTTAAACTTTGTTACATTTTCATAGATGGGGCGCTGTACTGATATGAGTTTTCAGTGCATTCACTTCCTCATTACAGATACAGTGACCTCGTGTTAGGATACAGTAACCTCATGTTAGGGCGTCCTGAAGTTGAACCTCATTATAGGTTGTCAAGGTCGGAAGACACTCAGCCTACATAATTTCAGTTTAGGCCAAGAGTGTGAGTGCTTTCTCTGTCAAGTGCTACAGGACGTACCAGTGCAAGTTTTTTGATGAATTCTACGATGTGAATACAGAGGACATCCCTAAAATAAGTGGCCGCAACAGTACGAAAAGAGGAGTCCTTTGCACCCAGTAAGGGGCTGTGATGAGGTTTTCCCGTAACATCCAAGTCCATTTCCAAAGAGCAAATTTCTTTGTGTGTTACAATGAAAATGCTGAAATTCTTTGCAGCCTAGCGTTCACTTACCCCTCGCAAGGCTGAAGCATCATATTATTTCATGTCTGGGGCTTTCAAAGAGACAAAAAAAAAGGTTCTCAAACAATGAAAAGAAACACAGTGAGTGCATGCATTTGCTCTTTCCAGGCCTTTGTTATTAACCCCAATGAAAATTGGTCTGGTATGTGGGGTCCCCACACAAGAGATCCTCTGGCCCCTCCCATTCAGCTTCTGGTTTATTAAAATTAAAGAAAAGCAAAAGCAGAATTTTTAAAAATCTTGCTATTTTCAATGCTTATATTTAAACATTCCAGTTTTGGGGTGCCTGGGTGGTTCAGTAAAGTGTCTGAGTCTTGATTTCCACTGAGGTCATGATCTCACTGTTTGTGGGTTTGAGCCCCATGTTGGGCTCTTTGCTGACAGTGTGGAGCCTGCTTGGGAGTCTCTCTCTCTGCCCCTCTCCCCCCCCCCCCACTTGTGTGCTCACTCTCTCTCTCTCAAAATAAAATAAATAAACAAAAAATAAAATTAAATTTATAATTTCATCTTTAATGTTTCCACCGCCATCCTTTTAGTCTCTCTCGGGGTCTGTATGTATAAACTCATTTGAAGATAACATAGAATCCTAAATACGAAGCACCAGCCAAATACCTTCCCCCTGTTCCCTTACCTGCTTCCTTCGCTCCATCAGAAATCACAAGGCAATTCAGGGAAAATAGAAATTACTCATATGAATCTCCCTCAAGTCACCCAGAGTGGAAAAGCCATGTTTTACATTAAACTGTATGTAACGTAAATACACAACTCAGTTTTGGTTGTGGTTTCATACAGTATTTTATGAGAGATTAAATTCCAGACAGCTTACAAGGGTTCAAGGGCATTTTGTACAGACCGTAGTACAATGTGTCCTATGTTATCACTATGACCACATTTTCCACAATTTTCTTGCTGCCTAATCACTGCTATTCTTTTATTTCTATTTTTCATATTGTTTATTTACATTTGAGAGACAGAGCAGGAGCAGGAGAGAGGCAGAGAAAGAGGGAGACACAGAATCTGAAGCAGGGTCTAGGTTCTGAGCTGTCAGCACAGAGCCCAGTGCAGGACTCGAACTCACAAACCATGAGGTCATGACCTGAGCTGAAGTCAGATACTTAACCGACTGAGCCACCCAGGTGCCCCTAATCACTGCTATTCTTAAACTTTTTTGCACATTCATATGAATTTAAAAAAAACCATACTGATAAGCAGTGTGTTTTAAAATATGCTGTATTTCAGGGTGCTTGAGTGGCTCAGTCAGTCAAGTGTCCAACTTCAACTCAGGTCATCATTTCATGGTTCATGAGTTCAAGCCCCACATCGGGCTCTGTGCTGACAGCTCAGAGCCTGGAGCCTGCTTCACATTGTGTCTCCCTCTCTCTCTCTCTATCCCTCCCTGCTCATGCTCTGTCTCTCACTCTCTCTCAAAAACAAATAAACATTAGAAAAATTGAAAAAAAAATGTGTTGTATTTCCTGGAATTTATCACACTGGCGTGAAGAGCTCTGCAGGCGGTATGACGTAGTGGTTAAGCGCACAGGCTTGCAGCCAGGCCGTCTCGGATTTTAATCTAGTCTCTGCCATGTGTTAGCTGTATGACTTCAGATACGTCACGTATTTACCTGAGCCTGGGTTTTCTTACCTTTAATCTAATACTAGCAGCAGCACACACAAGGGCTTGTTGGAAGCCTTTAATCATAAAGCAATTAGCACAGAGCCCAGGGCGTGATAAGCCATTCAGTAAGGCTGTTATTATGTTAGCTGTTATCATTATTGGCTAGTGTTATTATTCTCTTCCCGTGTGGATTATTTGTAGGGTGACTGAATGAAGCTTTAGAAAAAATATCCTGGGACGCCTGGGTGGCTCAGTCTGTTAAGTGTCTGACTTGAGCTCAAGTCATGATCTCACGGTTCATAAGCTGAAGCCGTGCTTTGGATCCTCCATCCGCCTCTCTCTCTGCCCCTCTCCTGCTGGCTCTCCCCCTCTCAAAAATAAACTTTAATTTTTTTAATGTTTATTTATTTTTGAGAGAGACAGGCAGACAGGAAGTGAGTAGGGGAGGGACAGAGAGAGAGAGGGAGACACAGACGCCAAAGCAGACTCAGCGCTCTGAGCTGTCAGCACAGAGCCCTGTGCGGGGCTCGCAACCCACACGATCATGACCTTAGCTGAAGTCCGTGGCTTAACTGACTGAGCCACCCAGGTGCCCCTCAAAAATAAACTTAAGAAAAGAAAAAATAAAATAAAAGATATCTTAAAGATGTGAACATAACCAAGCAGTAAAAATGTTCACATCTTCAGAGCAGCGGTTCTCCAAGTGAGATCCCCAGATCGGCACCATCAGCCTCACCCGGCGACATGTTAGATGTGCAGGTGTTGGGGTCTACTCCAGACAGCGTGCCCAGAAACCCTGGGCTCTGGCAAGCTGGCCACATGGCTCTGATGTGCCAGCACCAGAACTCCTGCTCCTTAGCGCTCAGCAGTGCTGACGCCCCGGCCGGCAGTGGAATCACCCGCAGAGTTTAAAAAACTGCTGATGCCCAGGTCCCACCCCCAGAAATTCCTACTTATGACATCTAGGTGGGGCCCCAGCACTGGTACTTTTGTAAAGCTCCCAGACTGGGTTTATTATGTAGTCAAGCTTGAGGCCACTGCCCAGACCACGTGTCCTACAATTAGTATTTCTGGGGCAGGACCCCACGGTCAGCAGATCTGTAGAGTTTCCTGGAAAATTCCAAGCAACACGCACTCAAGGTTGAAAGGTGCTGCTGTGGTGCTTCTGGCCACCCTGAAATTCTGTCTGTCTGAGTCATGGACCCTGTGGAAGCCCGCGTGGCTGAGCGGATGAGAGACACATTCAGCTGAGCACAGGAATCAGCGGTGGGTCTCCCCCTGCCACGTGTGGCTACCATCCCGTAAAAAGTTGCCCAAAGATTGGAAATCCGGTGGAGATCACCAAACTATTGCTGCCCCAGTCAGCTTTCTCTGTTCCATACTTTTTTTTTTTTGCTTCCTCTGAGATCCATTCATTCAGTCAGCCAGTTATTAGTGTGTTTAACAAAATGCTCTCCGGAAATGCGTCGCGCGCCCCACAGGGACAGCGGTCCCACCTTCGCAGAGGGGGTGAACACTGTTGGGTTTTTCAGTTAGTGGCCGACGCCCGTCTAGCTTGAGAATGCAGAAGGAGCTCGTTAGTAAGATTCGAGTCCATCACACAAGCCGTGATTCCCATTTCAGGTGAACCGGGGCCACCGGCAGATGTGGATTCCTGTCCCCGAATCCCCGGGCTTCCTGGGGTACCAGGCCCAAGAGGACCGGAAGGAGGCATGGGGCCCCCCGGAATGAAAGGCCCCCCAGGAGCAGGTACAAGCCTCAGGCTGACTGTTCATCATCTGCTGGAATGAAAATCTCGCTGTCTTGCTATGTAGTTTTTACTCTGCAGCCTAAACAATTGGCAAGTAGGGAGCGATGCAGTCCGCTTGCTCTTCTGCATTTCTCTACGTTTATCCAAAGGTTTGATCAAGTCCAAACTGAAGTGACACATGCCTCCTATCTGTATGCTGAACTCCTACTTGAATCTTTGATGTTTCATCCTTCGGCAGCTCTGGGGCACAAGCTTTTGAAGCCTCTTACACATCTGAGTAGATGCTCAGTTGAGAGTCATTAATAGCTATTGACTTGATTTTGCATTACAGACACTTGAACTGGGGCTCAGTGGAGCAGAGACAGCCTGTGAGGAGGGGGGAAGGAGACACATCGCTTGGAGGAGGGAGAGGGGAAAGGGAAGGGTCACCCTGAATTATGGCCATGACTGGAGTGTTCATTTAGTTGAGGTGAGCTTTGCTCAGCCATTCTCTGGGTAGTGCGATCCTTGTGTAAGTACTTAAACCAAACCATGCTTTTAAAAAGTCTCCTCCAAATGCTTTATTTCCTCTTCCCAGATCTCTACCACACTGGTAATTTATTAAGAGATTAAGGAGTCCGGGATGGTCATCTAGAGGTCACTGATCTCTTCAGACCAATTGGCAGTGCCCATGATTCTAGACCGCCTTGTGTAAATTATCCTAAGAGGCCGTGAGGTCATTTTCTTTTCTGTTTTTTCACCTGTTTTCCCAGGTGTGGCTTTGGCTCTCCTTGGTTCAGGGACAAAGGAATTGGAAGTAGAACTTGAATTTTGCACTGCCGTGTGTGTGTGTGTGTGTGTGTGTGTTCCCAAAGCGGGCTGGAGTCTGAACCGTTCTAGTGTCCAGAACAGCTCTGGAGCCTCCCTCATGTTAGTATGAGGGTCTTTGATGTTTGCATTTGCTGCATTGCATCTGTGTATGTACAGCACTAAGTTAATTGTGTGTCCATTGGAGCGACTTCCGTTAACAGCACAGGAGTGCAAGGAAGTGAGTGTAGTTCTCAGGCACTCACTGCTTGGATAGAGTTCACAGTCAGTCAGAACAGTTCATCACTGAACCTACGTTTAAAACCAACCGCCTTGGTGCATATATTGTTGGGCAGTATGGAGAGCCGGGACACCAAACACACACCCCTTTAAGAACAATTAACTCGCAAGTAGAAGATATGGCTAGTAATGGGGTTCTGCAAACTTAGTTCAGGAAACACTTCCAGATCCCCCGCACTCTTTAGAAAGTAGGGTACTGGGTGTTGTGGGCAATACAAATGTAGGTAAGATGCGTTTCCCCCCCCCTCCCCCAACCAGTGCCTCACAACCTCATGGCCAAAATGGCCAGCAGAACAGAAGTAACTGTAAATAATGGGAGATTATGATCTGTGCTTCCAAGGAGATTCTGGCAAAGGCTCAAGGACAGTGGAACGGGGAGAGGTGAACTTGAGCGTGGAGGCCTGCAGGGCTGCTGAGAGCCAGGCAAGAGCCACCTGTGAGCAGAGCCTTTGCGGAAAGTTTGGGCTTTGAGGAACCAGAATTGTCTAGCAGGGAGATGTCAGCGGCACAGAGGAGGTCGGTTGGCTTAAGAGCCTGGTGACTAAGTCAGCCACATCCTTGCTGCTCTAAGTGTGGTCTGAGGACCAGTAGCAGGTCAGGCCACAGACCTACCCAGTTAGAATCTGCATGTTAGGTCTGCATATTAGATCCCCGGAATATTTGTAGATCCATTCTAGTTTGAGCTACCCTAAGCATGTTGGGTGAGTGCTGTCGTTAAAAGAGTCAGCTAAGAGTGACACAATCTCTACTGACTCAGTCCTAGCTGCAGGTCAAAGTCATGTGGAAGGCGTGGGCCTCCTCCCAGCCCAATGGAATGCAGGGGGACACAGGGCCCAGGTACCAGTGTTTGGGAACAGCTCCCACAAGGACTCTGGTGGACGGCCAGGGCTGAGGCCCGGTGCTGTACCCCAACACCATTGGAGACAGGTTGGGTGGCTGGCCTCACCCCTTTGGTGGCTTTGGCAAAGACCCAAAGAAGGTCACCGAGAAGAAAAAATCAAATGGGCAAATAGTTATCTTGGGCACATACAAGACTCTCTCCATAGATCTGGAGCTTCTGAAAGACGGCTGACAGTCTACACGGGCCCAGGTGTGATGACCTGTCATCTCTCGTTCGGCCTGGCTTGGGGTCAGATGGGCTCATCCGGTTGCAGGTGGCCTCAGAAAGGCCTTCTCTGGCTTTCTGGGCCCTCTCCTTATTGATGGCACTGACCCTGCCAGCTGCCAGTGGGGCACCTGAGGTCACCGTTGTACCACAACATGTGACTGTTAAGTTAAAAAAACAAAAGTTCTCGGCCCTTCCTGAAAAGTGCTTCTCGTTCTCCCACAGTCTCAGAGCGGGGCTGCTCCAAGCTCAGCTTCCCAGGAGGTCCTTTCTACCCTCCTGGGTCCCCACTCCCAAGCCAGTGTCCCCTTCTGAGTCTGTCTTCTCTGACTTGGGCGTCCAGTTCCTGTTACCAAGGACCCCTCTTTGCCTGCACTGTATTCTTTGGCCCCCTTGCTCTCCCTGCTCGCCACCTGGACACATCAGCTATACTGTCCCAGTACTAAAAAGTGACAAGCCTCTTCTGAGGGTCTAACGCGCCCTAACCCTGACTGACGTGGGTCATGCGCAGGACGTGTTGCTCATCACCTATTTTCCGAAGGCATTTCTTCAGCACGCTGTTGGGGGCTGTCTGTACTGCCCCCAGGATTGGTTGTGAAGGATCAGCTGAGATCAGGAAGCACCTCTTACAATGACATCGTTGGTTTCTTCTTGGTTTCCCTTCCAAACCTCTTCCATGGCCAAGCTGGTCTGTAACCAGGGGCCGCAGTTGAGATCTATACAGAAGCAAGCAAAGTTCTGGCTCTTTCCTGCCCAGTATGAGTGGGTAACAGCCACACTAAATACAACTCAGGTCTGCTAAGAGCCCTCACCATGGAAGGCCTGATGTTTTTCTGCTCACACATCTCCTTGATCTACAACTTTTCCTTCCTGATGGAAGAGGGGTGGGGGTGGGCAGAGGCCCGCAGGCTGGGGCTTCCTGGGATGAACACAAAAATGGTTTCCCATATTCGTTTGGACTGGAACTGCCTACTGGACACCTCCCCCCATCCTGTTAGAGTGGGTCAATCTTCAAGTCAACATGTGATGCTCTCAGGGGAGGCAATCCATCAAACGCTGGAGAGCTTTGAGATGTGGCTCGAGTCCTCAAAACAAGTTCCAAGTGGAGAACAGTCCACACGGTGAAAGCTCTGTGCACTCAGCTCGGGTTAACAAAAGCTTTCCTCCCCGTCCCTGGAAATTGCCTGACAATTGCTCCAAAGGGCGCCAAGAGCCTGTATCATCACATCTGGTGGGGGGGACTCCTTTCCCAGATCAACAGAGATCTCGCTGCACGTCCGTATTTCGGGGAGATGCCTGCTGCCTTTGCACTGTTGGCTTCTCAGCACTTGGGCAGCCCTTTCCCGCGGAGGGCATGGTGGCCACAGGTTGGGACCCTGTCCTCGGGTGGGAGAGATGAAGGAAGCTCTGAACTCACTGTAGGGACCCTGTGTTTCTTCCCAAGTAGCTGGTGTTCTCTTTGGAGCAGGTGGAAAGGGATGTGGCAGCCAGCGTACAGCAGCCCCTCCCCCCCCCCACCCCAGAGAGGGTTCTGCCCTGTTCCTGGAAGAGAGAGGGCACCTCTCACCCAGATGGGGAGAGGGACAGGCTTCCTTACTGATTCATGGCCGTGTACCGAACACAGTCTAGGGACCATGTGACCGACAAGAGAATTTGTTTAAAACCCGAGGAAGCAGAAAGTGAAGTGATAGCACTCTGAAGGCCAGGAATGCTGGGGGGACCTGCGGGAGTTCTGCGAGCATGGACTGTGGGGCGAGGGGCTGGCTGGCTGTGGGGACAGAATGAGGACGTTTGTATGGGACGCTCTTAGGCGATGTTAGGACAGAATTTCAAAGGCAGTGAGGTTTGGAAGGGTATGCGTCTCAGATGGTGCCTACAGGGGGGCCTCTGTGAGACGGGAAATTGGGACATTCACCTGTTCATCCAGGCACGGGCAGTCCCCTGCTCTCAACCCTCAGGTGGAAGAACAAGTCCAAGAGTGAAAAAGAGTGAAAGCTGCTTAAGTGAGCCCTCTCTGACTTAATGGGTAACATTAAGACTCACGTGTGGCAGAGAGTGAGTGAGAAAGGGAGAGAAGGAGAGGAAAGACTAGGTAGAGACCAGAACCCTTGGGAGGGCTAGTGATTCAGGGAATTCAGGCTAATGGCAATAAACTCCTCCAGAGGCAAGGGCCATATCTTGGAGACTGTGGCTAATGAATTGATACCTTGGCCAAAAGTAACTGAACTTGTAAAGAACCCAAGTATCAGTGTAACTGCAGCCACGTCCTCCAGGGGGCACAGCTGAGCTCCGCAGTTGGTCGTGAAGCAGGGGCTGCCGGCTGTGCCTTGGCCCTCAGCCCTCAGCCAGCTGCCTGAGTGAGGTTCCTCACCACACGTGATCAGCTCTGTCCCTTTCCTGAGCCTCAGTCTCCCCCTTGGGAGGCTGGCATAGGAGATCTCACCTATGAGATCATATGACTGGTAAGAAGACCGGATTGGTTAACCCATGTGAAGGGTGGGACCTCACCCCTTGTAAACCCTCAATTATTATTTTAAATAATAGCTGCGTTTATCTTGCTCCAAATTTAACTCGACTCTCAATTGAGTCCTGTTAAATTTTATTTATTCCTCCACTCAGCTTTCTAAAAAAAAAATCACTATTAAGGATATTTAATTGTGAAAGTCATATATGTTCAGTGTAAAAAAATAGTCAAATATACAAGAATATGAAGAAACATGAAGACCTCTCTCTCAGCATCTCCCTGGTCTGGCTTCCAATCCTGGCTCTACTGGCTCTTCTAAGTAAGTTAGTTGGCTTCCGAGAGCCTCAGTTGCCCCACTGCCACGTGGAAAGAATACCCCCCAACTTCATGTATCTGAGAAGACAGAAGAGCTAAGGCAGAACGGTCCACGTGGGGAGCCCAGGGCCGGCCCCTGGCGACCACATGTCATACTCTTTTCATGACGGCCATCATGAACTCTCGTGCAGGGTGCAAAGGAGAGCCGGGGCCGGATGGCAGGCGGGGCAAAGACGGCCTCCCAGGGCCTCCTGGACCTCCTGGAAGCAAGGGGGACACGGGAGAAGCCGGCTGTCCTGGAGCGCCAGGTAAGCCTTTTCAGCTTCTCATCCTTTCTTGGACGCCATAGACCTGAGAACTGTGCACAATCCCTGCTTTCGAAACTGCTCTTATTAAAAGCATTTGCCGAGGCACCTGGGTGGCTCAGTCGGTTAAGCATCTGGCTTTGGCTCAGGTCATGATCTCACAGTTCGTGGGTTCGAGCCCTGCGTCGGGCTCTGTGCTGACAGCAGCTCAGAGCCTGGGGCCTGCTTCGGATTCTGTGTCTCCCCCTCTCTCTGGCCCTCCCCTGCTCACGCTCTCTCTCTCTGTCTCTCAAAAATAGTTAAAAAAAAAAAACATTTAAAAAATTTAAGAAAAAAAAACAAAAAAAAGCATTTGCCTTAGGTGTGGACTCACCAGGTAGTGGGGAGGGGGCAGAAACGAGAACAGAATGAGGATGTGTCCTCCACTGAGGGTCTAACGGATCCTCAAGTAAAGAGGAGTCAAGGCCGATCCCCGTTGGGTATCTTCCCACATCGCCGTACACCATCTAACACGCTCAGCTCCTCCGGCTGTTGGCTTTGCCAAGGCAAGCCTGGCGTTGTGTGTCATCCCCACTGAGAGGCCGGGCTGTGCACAGGGCATCCTCACCCTCCACGGCTGGCTGGGTCAGTGGCCTCTATTTTCTGAGTTCACTTCATCTTCTTGTACAAGCATTGAAATGTTTATGTAGGATATGAGGCTCTTAAGGAAAAAAGTGGGGCATAGGCGCGTCATATTTCAAATGGCGTTACAGAATAGCCATTTGAAATATGATGCGCCAGGCAATATGCTGGGCACTGGGGGCCCAAGGACCCTCAGGTAGGTCTCATCTTTGGAGAGGACCTGCCAGGTTGGTAATGAGAAGGGGTGAAGGGGGCCAGGGAAGTCTGCCACAAAACGGAGGCTGCACTCAACTTCAGCCAATTGCTGTAGGCAGAGGAGAGGGCTCAGTACTGCCCGCGCTGTGCCTGCCAAGTCCAAGGTCTTGACAGGTCAAGGGAAACACGTGAGGAGGCCCCATTCAGTCCACAAGTCCTCTGGTTTGCAGTGTGAATGAGAGCCTGCCAGTCTTCCAGAAATGAGTTTTTTTTTTAAATAAACAACTCTTGATTTCACCTTTGCTCTTGGCAATTCGAAGTAGCCATTGGCCTCCTTCAGTGGGTCTCCCCTTCGGGATGCCAAGAGACAGACCCTGCTTCCTGTCTTCCAGCAAGAATGCCAGGACCAGGCCTTCCTTCCCCCTCCCTCCCTCATAAATGAAGGGCCAAGCTGTACATGCGGTGCCAACCCCTTGCCTCTCCTCCATGTGCCAGAGCCGTGAGAGGGTCTGGGAGGCATAAGGAAGGCCGACTTTGGGAATTACCTTTTCAGGGGTGCCTGGGTGGCTTAGTTAGTTTAGTGGCTGACTTCAGCTCAGGACATGATCTCACAGTTTGTGGGTTCGAGCCCCGCGTCAGGCTCTGGACAGCTGACAGCTCAGAGCCTGGAGCCTGCTTCTGATTCTGTGTCTCCCCCTCTCTCTGACCCTCCCCCATTCACACTCTGCCTCTCTTTCTCAGAAATAAATGTTAAAAGAGAGAGAGAGAGAGAGAGAGAATTACCTTTTCAGATCAGCAAGCTCCCAGTTCAGAGACGGTCACCCACATCTGGGAGGTCACATGGAGGGACGCCACCCCATCTTTCTCTTCTCAGCATTTCACATTTCACAGTTGGTCCTTTCTCTTGTTCAAGTAGAATGTAAGCCCTGCGAGGGCAGGGATCTCTGCCTGCTGTTTGGATGCTAACTCAGCCCGAACGCCTGGGAGATGCTTGGGATAAGCACCTGCTGAGCGGGGCTGTCTGCCTATATTGTGGTGCATCAGAGGGACGTCCCTGGCATGGGCCGTGGCAGGCTCCTCTCTGCTCCCTGAGTGCTCAGAACGGAGGTGCTCAGAAGTGTTTGTTGAAACAAACCCCCCTAAACTGCCTTCATTTTCTCTTTATTCCTCCAGGCCCTCCTGGCCCCATTGGGGAGCCTGGGCCCAAAGGGTTTGGGCCTGGATACCTCAGTGGCTTCCTCCTGGTTCTCCACAGTCAGACGGACGGAGAGCCCTCCTGCCCGGCAGGCATGCCCACGCTCTGGACGGGCTACAGCCTGTTGTACCTGGAGGGACAGGAGAAGGCTCACAGTCAAGACCTCGGTATGTGCATAGCATGTGGTCGCCCGTGCCCATCGCTTAGGAGGCCGCTTTTGGGTTAATTTTACTGATTCATCTACGTCCCGAGTGATGGCTCACCTCCCGTGGAATTTTCTCTTAATTCTGCTTAATTCTCAATTAATCTCTCTTTTTCCTTTTTCAAAACCCTTTTGAATTTATTTTTTTTCATATAGTTTATTGTCAAGTTGTTTTCCACATAACACCCAGTGCTCTGCCCTACAAGTGCCCTCCTCCATGACCATCACCCCCCTTCCCACCTCCCCCTCCCCCTTCAGCCCTGTTTGTTTTCAGTATTCAAGAGTCTCTCTGATTTGCCTCCCTCCCTCTCCCTAACTCTTCCTCCCCTTCCCCTCCCCATGGTCCTCTGTTCAGTTTCTCCTGTTAGGCCCATGAGTGAAAGCATATGGCATTGTCAATGAATCTTCTTAAGCAGGTGTGATTCCTAGGGGGTGCCAAAGAGGGAGGCTCTGGCTACAGTTCTTATCATCTGGCTACTTACTTGTGTTTTTAAAAGAATTCTTCCTAAGAATATTTTAATGTAAGGATAAATTAAATTTAACTGTAAATTTAAATCACACTTAAGTTTAACTAATTTAAAATGTAGTTTTTACTACCAAAGGTAAGTTTTTAATCAGGACATGGGCAGTTGCCGTGTTTGCGCAATGGTGCATTGCCAGCGGCAGGACGCTTAGTAACGTGGCACCAGCCAGTACCAACTCCTCCGCACCTCCAGTTGGTTTTTAAATTACAGAACTTTATTTGGGGAGTCATCCCTTGGTGCTACTTATCCATTTAAAAATTTTTTTTTAATGTTTATTTATTTTTGAGAGAGACAGAGAGTGAGCAGGGGCGGGGCAGAGAGCGAGGAAGACACAGAATTGGAAGCAGGCTCCAGGCTCTGAGCTGCAGAGTCCTACATGGGGGCATGAATCATGAGATCATGACCTGAGCCGAAGTCAGATGCTTAACTGACTGAGCCACCGAGGCCCCTGTCCATTTTCCATAGTAGCTCTGTAAGCTACAGGAACTGATTACAAGCCAGGAGTTTAAGTACCTTCCCAGATCATGCTGGTTGGGTGGTGAGTGCAGGAGGGATATGACAACAGGGACAGTTGATGGAGAGGGGAGCCTTGTCACTGTCCTCCCTGGGCTATGAACTCTGCTGCCAGCAAGGACAGGCAAGGAGACCAGGCTTAGCAACAGCAGCTACTTCCAGATCATTCTCCACTGGGCTTAGCCATGGCCCTTCCCATTAGAGGGCCTGTTGGGGGAGGCGGAGGAAGAAGTAATATCTCGGCTCTATCTACTTCTCTCCTCCTCGCCCTTTGGTCGTCTGTCTTCCTGCCTGTTCTCTTCCCGCCTCCCCCGACCCTGGTCTAGCCAGAGCCTACTCACAAAGCTCTTCAGAGCCCTGGGATAAAATCTAAGCTCCTTACAAGATAGACTAAGCCTCTGGGCGGACTTCTCTCTGGACGCCCTGAGACAGACAGACACCCAGACGTCCTCTTCCCACCTCACCAGCGGGGGTTCTTTGAACTCCACGCTTCCTCACCCCCAACCCTCTCTACTGCCCTGTCTTCCCCCTTGAATACTCACCATCTTCAAGCCTGGCCAAATCCTCTTCACACCTCAGGTCCTAGCAGAAAGGCATTCTTCCAGTGTTCCTCTCCGCAAGTGTCCGTGCTCTGCACGTCTCACTCACAGGGATGGCCGTGCTGTATCTTCCTTGCCCAGTCGCTCAGCCATCAGCCAAGCCAGGGCGTGAGCTTTGTGGGGACAGAGATGTGGGGACCACACCCCTCCAGCAGCTGGCCACTGTTGGTTCCTGAGTGAGTGAGAAGTGAATGAATGAGTGAGGGCCGGCCCCAGGACCAGGGAGGTGCAGAAACCCACCCCATCCATGTAACAGAACACGCATCTGCGAATGGCACACACGGGGAAGGTCATGGGCACACTGGGCCGGGCTGCTCACATGCCCCACGGCCTTGTCTTCCCTCCCAAGGTCTGCCAGGGTCTTGCCTTCCCATGTTCAGCACACTGCCCTTCGCCTACTGTAACACCCACCAAGTGTGCCACTATGCGCGGAGAAACGACCGGTCGTACTGGCTGGCCAGCGCCGCGCCCCTGCCCATGATGCCGCTCTCGGAAGAGGAGATCCGCCCTTACATCAGCCGCTGCGCCGTGTGCGAGGCCCCGGCTCAGGTGGTGGCGCTGCACAGCCAGGACCAGTCCATCCCCCCGTGTCCCCGGACCTGGAGGAGCCTCTGGATCGGGTACTCGTTCCTGATGGTGAGTCCCTTGCACGCCCGCTTACCTTGTGACTTCCCTCACTCGCCCCTTCCATCCGGACCAGGCAGTGGCTCCAGGACTCTGTCTGGCAGACAGACAGTGACAGCATTGTGGCCACGACACCTGCCGCAGTCCACAGCTGGGCCGGATGCAAGGCCATTCTTCACTTCTTATCGCCGACCACGGTTTGATGATTTTGCTAAGGGTTCGGTAGTTGGATTGGCTCCGGCCGTCCGCGGAGCCCAATCAGGTGTGCCCATCAACACGTCCTCCCCATCTCTTTGCCTCAGTGGATTGTAGCTTGTTCTTCTTGGAATAATTTCATGGGGAAATGTCAAGTGAGGCCCTGCTCCCTGCGTGTGGCTGACGGGGTCTGGGGTTGTCTGCCCGCGTCCGAGCCCTAACCGTGTCTTTGTTGTCCTGGTAGCACACAGGGGCAGGGGACCAAGGAGGAGGGCAGGCCCTCATGTCACCCGGAAGCTGCCTGGAAGATTTCCGTGCGGCGCCGTTCCTGGAATGCCAAGGCCGCCAGGGAACGTGCCACTTCTTTGCAAACAAGTATAGCTTCTGGCTGACAACAGTGAGACCGGACTTGCAGTTTTCCTCCATGCCGTCACCGGACACCTTAAAAGAAAGCCAGGCCCAGCGGCAGAGAATCAGCAGATGCCAGGTCTGCATGAAGTACAGCTAGAGGACCCGCACCTCGCCACCACGTCGTCCCGAGAAACGTCCTCGGGGGCCCCGGGGCGCCCAGGCTGTGCTAAGAGATGAATGGTGCTCATTTCAGACTCCGGCCTCAGCGGCTTCTACTGTTTCAATGTGGTTGTGCCCACCATCCTGTCATTTCCTCTGTTCGGGACAGATTAAGTAAACGCTACCCTATGGATTGGTCGGACCCACCCATCTAGATGAAATCCAGATATTCCTACATGTTTGAGGACAACGGAAGAGCTGGCTTTGTTTAAAATTATGCTAATTCACAGGAAGGCAGAAAGACGATAAAGGCCAGATTACAAATGACATTACTGAAAACTTCGTTCATTGGTTAATAGCACCTCCAAGAATTGAAGTCAATTACTCCATAATACAGTGGGCTTCGGGATGGAATTTTATCGGGAAAAAATAAATAGGCCAACAAATGAAACCAGAAAGTAGAGATTTCCAACATTTCAAAGTGATTTCCTCTGTAATCTGTTTTCCCATGTGCTTTAAATAATTGTAAAACCATGACCCAAGGAGATGTTTAAAGAAAAAGAAGAAAGAAAGAAAGAAAGAAAGAAAGAAAGAAAAAGAAAGAAAGAAAAGAAAATCCACATAGCCAGCATTTAACAGTTCATTTCAAAGCAGAATGAATCACTATGCCAGGAGGACCACAGTTGCTGGATCCGGAGATGCTACATTAGCATAAACACATCACAGATGAACATAAAACATGTTCTCTTCTGCATTTTTCAGAGAATGGAAGTACCTACTTTGGCAACGCTTTTGAAAAGTAGCATTTATGGGAAAATATATTCAATAAGGGATTAGGAGCCTAAAAGCTCTTAATGAATATTAAGGCGGTGATTCACAAAAATTGACTCCCCATTGCCGTGAACTTCCAACAGAGGGTATTTTCCCCAGTCGGGGTCCCGCTCGTCCTGGGGCTCGCGCGCGCTAATGGGACCGAAGCCACATGGGGCTTGTTCAGGCGCACGCAGCTCACACAAAGCATCCTGCCCTTTCCCCAGGAGCGCCTGCGGAGCCCGCGATGGACTCTTTTCCTCCCGAACATAATGGCATTTCAGACGGGGAAGTGACAGGGCCATCATTATGCACTTGGGAGAAAATGAAGGGCCGGGGTAATTAAACTTCGGTAAGAAGATTCGCTGAGGCCACAGGCCAGGAAGATATGGTGCTATTTTAAAAGAAACAAAAAACAACCTACACTCTGCATTTTATGTTCCTGTCACTGGTGTTTGCAGAAGCATCCTCCTGTTTTCCCAGTTTTAAAAACATCCTTCTGTCTTATGTCAGTATTATATGCCAAGGCTGCAGTTTGATATGTGGCGTTAATATTTTCCATAAAAGTTTCGGAGAGACGTCAGTTTAAAATGAGTAGTTTTCCGAATAGCAAAGCATTCAGTGCCTATTCTGTAGGGATTCAGGGGTCCAGTCCTAAAAAATCAAAAAGTTGTTGGGAAACAACTATATGAGAGGAAATCTGCCTTCCTCATTTAAAAACATGTCATGTGAGAAAAGAAACTGAAGAAATTTCTCATGAGAAAGGGATGCTCATTTTCGTGCTTAGTTTCAACGCACTTAGAATAATTGAGAGAGGAAAAACTGAATTAAGATTTCGTTTAGAAGCGATGTTTTCCTTGCCAAACATTGATTACCAATGGGCTCTTATATGCAGAACATATTTCAAATGAGTCTTGCCGTGGGCTACTCCCAGGATGGTGATTTATTTTAATACTTCCCAGTAAAAAGGAAAAAAAAAGAAAGTCCACTTTAAGATGGAAGTAGAAATATTTCCTAGTTCCTTTGGCCCATTTATTGATTGTTTTTAATCATGCTGTGGCATGTTAAATATTTTTGAGCACCTGAAATTTAAGGCAATTTCAACCCTATTGATAATTAGCTTTCCTGTGTCCAAACTTGCATTATATGCCCCCGAACATCAGACCTTCTAAAATTTCATCTTGTTATTCATGAATTTGGTCTGAAAACATTTTCTGGGAAGAGAGAAGGGTGCTAAATGGAACGTAAGAAACCTACCTTGCTTGCTGAAGCATTTAAAACATGTTAGGATAGTATCTTAATAAGCTTGCCAAATAAATCTTTTAAAAAAACAGGCTGAATTAAGTGGCTCACTGCAGAATGAGCCTGGGATTGTGTTTGAGACTGATTATTCAAAATACTGATATTGCAAGAGCCCCCTCTCCAAATGCATCCCATTTCTGCCTTCAGGTTTTGAAAAATTATTTTACCTGGTCTGAAGGGCAAAACAATGGAAAAAATAACTCCTTGGATTAGAAGATGTGCTTTCTTCACCTGGTTATATATCAGTGTGCTTTGAAATATCCTTTCTCCGTGAAGGAAGAACACCTAATCCATGTCCTTAAAATTTCCTTCCCAGGCCTCTCCCTCACCCACCTGGGTTGCAGTGCATCTCGATGGTCCAATGATGGCTCTGGATCACGCAGCAGAGGATGGGGTGTTCCCTTCCGGGTTCTTAGTCTCAGTGAGTGGAGCCCCGTCCATGCAGGTGTCTGGGGACCCAAGCCTCCATGCTGCGAGCAGTGCCTCATCCCTTCTTCACCCGTATTTCCCACACCTAAGCTCAGTCACTTCCTGTGGGGATCACTACCTTCCCCTCTGGCCTCATGGCACCCTAACACAGCCCCTGGCTTCCACCCTTGACTTTGACGGTAAACACGTCCCAACAGATGCCTCCACGGCCAAATCCCAGTCGTTTCTCCAAGACACAGACTTGATTTTGTTGTTGTTTGGCTTAAAACTCATTCAGTGGCTTCCTGTGCGATGAAGCTCAATTAGCTGGAGGGGAGGGGCATGTGTGAATTTCTCCAGGGAGATCTGGCCTCCCTTCCATTCCCCGAAGTACAGTAAATGGGCCTGGCCACTCCCATGTTCCCTCCTGGGTCCTGTAAGGTCACCTCACTCTTCCTCCGTGCTCCTGCTAAAGTGCAAGCCCCTTGAGGGCAGGACCGTGCCTTCCTCCACTTTGTCTGCCCGGTGCCTAGACAGAGCAGAGCACACTACTGACAACTCCTTTTTCAATGACAGTTCAGAAAGTGTCATTTGGTGTTGGAACCGTGCATGCAGGCTTCTCCTAGACAAAATGGTAACAAGTGTAAGCCATGTCTTATTTCAAAATATTTGAATTTGACACTTTATCTGCACGCCCACAATCTCCTCTTCACAGTTATCGACAGAAGGCCAGTTGCTAAGCTTTGACCATTGTCCCCTCATGAAATATAGCTTACATTTCCAAAACTGAAACTTTGGGAATGGTTAAGATTTGTGCGATTTGGCTGAGAGAAGGCTCTTCATTGAAATGTGGCAAGACTTCACTCGTGCTGTAACCCATGTTCCCTCCTAGTACAACCTTCCTAGTACGAGACCACATCTACGAAGTTTGTATACATGTTTTTGGTGCTTACGAAAATAGTCAGCGGAATGGTCCACTAAAACTGGACTTCATCAGATTTTATTTTGAGCCTCCTCTAGATTAGAATAGAGCAAACCATTCTGTGTGTTCCAGGAAATTACATTAGATTTGTGTTTCCTCTCACCAAATGAATTTGGTGATTTTTACTCTTATTCGGTATGGCTGCAAGAATAGAGGGGAAGTGTGGACGGGGAGTTGGTTTGAATCTGACTCTGTCACCTTCCAGCTGTGTCATCCTGGGTGAGTTACACCTGCTCTCTGAGCCCCATTTTCCTCATTTATGACATGGGATATAACACCTACTCTTGCCCTGAAAATGAACTTCGATTATGTGTTTAGCACATGGCAATCATTGTGCATTTATTCTGGTCACATCTTCTATTTAAAACAATTTAATACAAAAAAAATTTCTTGGTTTTATTCCGTAGTAGAATTATATTATGATTTTTATGGGGTATATTAATTACTGATTAGAATTATCCATATCTGACCCATTCTTTGTGTCTTTGGGAATGTTATTTTATTCCAGTTCTCAAAGTTACCGGCCCCCCACCCCCACCCCGCACAGACACACTCAAAATGACAATTTCCTACAGGGACATTATCAGGAAGTTCTGCAGGGAACAAAACAATTGACATTAAAAATCAGTACTGCTCTGCAATTGTCACTGTTATTATCTGCCAAAGACTCTGCATAATGCATTTTAAACCACGAAGGCTGGCTGTCACATCCGTGTGAAATGCTTGAATTTTATGGTGCTTAAATATTTAATGATTCATAGGGGAAAAAAATGTGAGATGTGTCCAATAAATTGCATCCCTTTCTCTAACCTATGGCTGTAAAGTTAAAGACTTGCAACGTGGAACATTTGCAAGATACCCGGTCTGCTACTGACACCTGAATCTGTGTTGTATTACAAGTTATACTATTGTGCATGATATATAAAATCCTGCGATGACCTCCAAACACAGCTGTGTTTTATCTGGGTGAATTTGTTCTCTTTCAAGCCAAAGTACATTTACTTTTTAATGTACCGCCCTCCTACTCTGGCCTACTTGGGAGCCAGCGGAGTATGGAAAGGGCCCACTTTGAGGGAAAGGAGGGGATTCTGAAGAGGCCTGGGGAAGCACTGGCCAGCACACAGGGCAGGTGATGGAGGTGGATGGAGCCAGGCCTCGGGGCCAGAGGCCACGCTGAGTTGCATGGGCAGTAGGCATGGGGCTCAGACCCTTTGGGCCTCAGTTGTCCTATTAGTTGAAGGAGAATGAGACCACTGCTTCACAGTAGTGTCCTGGGGATTAAAAGTTAGAGATACAACTACAAAGAGATAAGACAATGTAAGGATAGTGCTGTTACTGATAAACCACAGGAACTGGAAGTTAGGGGTCAGGCTTCGATAGCCAATAACTTTTCCTGGGATTATTCTTTCTCAGTGGGAGTATCTGGCCCCAGCTCTCACCTGATAGAGAAATAACATTTCTTGAGCACCTACTAAGTGACAGGAACTGTATTAACCCTGTTAAGTGTGTGCCCTCTGAACCTCTGAACTGCCCTACTTTACAGAGGAGAAGACTGAAATTTAGGGAGAGTAAGTGACTTCCTCGATGTCAGAGTCAGCGCCCAGTGGAACTCGGACCCTGGCTGGCCACTAGAGATTGTGCTCTGACCTGTTACACCATCACCTCCCACAACTCCCTCATTTGTGGATTGGCTAGATAACAGATGGTCCCATATAGATGCCACCCCGAGACCCCGACTGCTCTCACTGCAAAGCCCCAGGTCCCCAGACAATCCGTCCAGCTTGGTTTGGAGACTGTCTTACCCGGTTCTCGGAGAGATACAGGTGGGGAACCCATGAGGATACAGTGATTTACGGGGAGCCCAGAAAGCCTATACCTCAGGGTCAACTGAAGATCAGCTGGGCCTCTGCAGCTCCTTGGTGTCCGTTCAAGGTCAGCCTCAAGAGACCGCTCTGAGTTGGAGAAAGAAGCATCGGGATGCCCTTCTCCGGAGGCTTGGTCACGCTGGCACCGGCCAACCTCGGTGTCGTCAGTCTCCCATTTGCCAGCCAAGGTACTTCCTGTCATCCATCAATTTGCAGAGTGGCTTGCATCTTCAATGGTAAAACACCTAGTGTGTGTCATTTTATCGGCTACCCGTGACCTTCTCAACCAGTCATCACTTTCATCTATTTGTCTGGAAAAAGTAAGACAATTTAAAAATGAGGAGCACAAGGGCTTCTGGTCGCAAAGCAGTCTGTCTGCGTGGAACACGCACAGAAATGGGGATCGCCAACCATGACAGTGTGTGTGCAGTGGATCCCCCAACCATCCTGCTCTCGTGATAAAGGGGTGGTCACTGGCACCTGGAACATCTGGGATTTTCGGCCGGTCGTTTCTGACCCCCCACAGCTGCCGCGCACAGGCACGTGGGATTGTACCTCGTCTGCAGGTGTGCGGCCATGCAGGTCCGTTCTTTTCCTCAGACTGCTTTTCAGCCCCTCTCTTTCCTGCTCCCCAAGACAGTAACAGCGGGCGGAGCTGTCAGATCCTGGCTGCCGACCCCACGTCCCTCGCGTCACCTCTCTGCGCCTCAGGATCCAAACTGAAAACAGGATGCCTGGTTTCCAGGCAGGACGGTTGTCAGAATCCCGGCAGATAAGTGATGATCATGTAAGATGCGTTTGTGCCCATGGGAATCGGAGATGGATTTCAGTGCCTATCAACTACCTGAGACCAGTTCTCTTGTTTTTCCTCTTCCACAGTCTTGTTTATGTTTCCCTAGTGGCGGGAACCCATTGAGATCCACTGTCTTAGCAAATTTCAGTAAATACAGTGTTATTAACTATAGTCGCTATGCCGTATGTTAGATGACCAGAATTCATTCGTCTTATGACCGGGAAGCTTGAACCCTTTGACCACCTCTCTCCATCCTCCCCACTCCTGGTTTCTGGGTTGGATTCTTTTTCCCCTTAGGGTTCCACACACACATGAGATCATACAGTATTTGTCCTTCTCCTATTCCACTTAGCATAAGGTCTTCTGAGTCCATCCGTGCTGTCACAAATGGCGAGACTTCCTTCTCTTATGGCCGAATAATATCCCATTGTATACACATATACGTCGCATCTGATTTGTCCATTCATGCACGCTTGGGACCTGTTAAAATGCACATTATGACTCATGTCATCTGGGGGTGGGAGTCAGAACTCCCAGCAACTCTTGATGCTGCTGGCCCTGCTGGCCCAGGCCCACACTCCGAGTAGCAAGGAAGTCGGCCCTGGTACTGCTCTTTAATGATGTCCTGAAGACCCGGGTCAGTGGCTCGAATGCTCATCTGCTACTAAGGATGGGCAGGGTATTTTCAACTACTAACAGAGGGATCGTGTAGAGAGACAACCTCGCAAGGCTAAAATGAGACAGTTAACTTTTGAGGACCTCAAATAAATGCCCAGAATCTATGAAGTCACATGCTTTTCTTTGATATGTTCTTAGCACTTTCCTCCAGACACTACACAGGGTATTTAAAAGGAAGTAAAATGAGAGATCCAACTTCCTGGCAGAAAGCCTGGCTAGTGGGTGAGCACCTGGGGTCAATGCTTAGAAAAGGGACCCACATCGGGTTCTGTTTACAGAGAGCCACGTGGCAGAGTGCTGTTTCTTGGGGTTTGCTTGTGCGGGTCCCAGAATCCAAGAGTCTCTTGAAGCCACATGATACCATTAATTTTAATCGCCTCATTCTCTTCCCAAGCACCAATATGTATTACTACCAAATTGAATGATTTCTAGTAGCACTGTTCCAGCTTTCTTTGATAAAGCGTAAATCCTATGTTCAAATCTGCCAGCTCGTTTCTGTCATCTGAACAAGACGTCACGATCGCTCTCCCCTGCCCCTACATACAAGGGGGAAATAAAGGGTAGCATGGACACATCAAAAGCATTCCTGCCAACGTACAATGGCTGGGCTTGGTGGTATAGACGGGAGCCCTCAGGGATACCCTTTGGACGTACTGGGGTCTTGAATTTTGTGCAGTGACAGAGGATGTGTCGTCAGACTGATGCAGGAGGGTGCTGATTCCTCCTCACCTTCTGATCAGTAAGCACCCCATCTTTTGAAGCTTGGGGAAGGTCTGAAATTCTTCCCATGGGCAAATCCTTTCCCTCAAGTTATTTCTTCCTTGATGTGATTCAAGAAACCACAACAGTATCAATTCACAACACCCCCACCTTCTTCTATGTGCTGCCGTGACAGTATAAATGAGCTTCTCTCTGTTTCAAAACACAGGCATTTATTGGTTCTGACGCTACAGACACTGTGAGAGGTACGGGGAGGGGATACACAGAAACAGTCAAGGTCCCTGCCTCATGAAGCTTCCAATCTGGAGAGAAAAGATATTCTTTCACTGCAGGATACCTAGAAATTGCAAGAGGACTGTGAACAACAGCCAATAAGAGCAGTGCATCATTCTGGGCTCTGGTATCTGGGGGGCAGGACAGGGAGGGTCCGGGTGGGCTGAGTGAGAGGAAAAGACTGTCTCACGTAATGGCACATCACAGGGAGGTCACAGGGCAAACTCACGCCCCAGACAGGGAGACCAGTGAGCGGAAGCGCAGACTCTGTTATGGGTAAGTGGGGATGAGGTCGAGAGGCTGGCTGGAGCCCCACGGTCGAGGCTGAGGAGTCTGACCTCCATGTTTGGCAACAGAGAGACAATAAAGGGTACTGAGATGGGCATCGCAGGAGTCCGTTTTGGAAGATTAACTGGCAGAGCCGAGTGAAGAGGTATTTTAAGTCTCAAGCAGAGCAATGAATTGAGAGCTTTTAAGGTCCTCTGAGCAAAGTCTGTGATTCTAAAATGCAAGACTAGGAGAAAAAAATCAGGCAATGATTGTGATACCCCATGGGAAGGGAAAGGCAGAGCTGTATACAGAAGGTTTTATAAAAATGACTCACTGAACACAACTCTATTGAACACTGAACCTCTCAAGAGAAACGGGAGCCTGGGAACAAGGAGACCAGCACCGCCACACCCTGTCTTACAGTCGTTCTGGGTGGTGGGTCTCGTCCCTTATACATCCACTCCCCAGCGGCAGAACAGGGTCAGGTAGATACACTGACCCCAGTCCTAGCAGACCCTCCCCTCACTGCTGGCCTGCGCCATGGCCAGGACGGAGGGAGCCATAACCAGCGTGTCCAACCTGGGGATCACAGGCCACGAACACGCTCAAGGTCATCACAAGGAAGCAACTGTGGCCATCTTCTCATCTTGGGAAGCACAGACAGATTCTGCGTTGAGAGGTCTCCTAGGTTGACTGCCCACAACCAAACAATGGCAACCGGAAGCTTCACAGACAATCAGGAGATTGCCACGGGCTAAACTGCACATCAAACCTTAAAAACAGCCCTAAATGCTTATCTTCTATGAGAGATGATTCGTCTCATACACTTGCTTTTGTTTGTCTTTCTCAACCTAATTCCAGTGTGTTGACATAATTCTGGGGGTTCCTTATTACAGGGAAAAAAATAATAAGATGGACACTGAAAATAAGAAGCATTGGTCACCGGCCAGTCTACTAAACACAAAGTAACTATCCTAATTTCCAGAACATCTTCTTCGTTGTGCTAAGGTAATTGGTCTATAATTAAAATGACCTCTCCCACCTCTCTAAAGCTGAATGGTGTTCCACTCCATAAAGAAAGAAGGGATGTGTATTATATGACTTCTGCCAAACAATATCCGATTCCGGCGTCTTTGTGTCTGTTTGATAATACAAATACAACAAGGAGCTGTTACTACCGGACTCAACAGCAGTGAAGAAAGATAGTTCCATACACAGTGGCTGGACTTTCAGTGTAACAGAAAGAACACTTTGGTGGGAAAACATTCAATGAGTGCCTCCCAGGAGCGGGGACCAGCCTCTGGGAGCGGGGGGGTAGCGGAGAGAGGGACAGTGCAGAAAGCTAAGACCCAGTCCCTTGTCCCAGAGCCCTTCACAATCCCCAGTGCTCGTGTAGAAGGCATGTTTTTGAGTAGTTGTGCACAAATAAGAACAGGGCAAGACATCAGTGCTATTGCAGAATTGCCTTTACAAAGAGCTATGAGAATTCGGTAAGAATGAGGTTATTGCTAAGAGGGAGAATGGGAGTCACATCCATAGAATTTGGGAGCAAGAGAAATCCCATTTGAACATTTTAACATGTTTAAGGCTATCAGACTCACAGATACAATTCATATAATAAGCTGTGTGTCGCTTCACGCTGGTGATAAATTAACCGCGGAGCCGGGCTCTCATTGTGCTGGTCAGGGAGCTCCCAGGGCTCAAGCGTTTTCTTAGCTCATTTGTAAGCAAGGTCAGTGCCTCTCACAGATCATTTCGGATTAGGAACTGGATACAAGACTGCACAGTTGGCATGCTCCAGGTTCGTCAGACGTGTACGAAGAAAAACTGAGAAAGTAATATCCCCAAAATATTAACCTTGTATACCTAGGAGTAGTGAAAATATAATCAATTTTAAAGTTGTACATGTATTTATATTTGTTTCTATTGTGAATTTCCTCAGTGGAGACACTGTCCTTATTAAGTCTATTTTCCTGATTATAGATTTCTGGCTTTATTACTATATAAATCAGTTTTACTGACTGCAAAAGTAATATAGATACATACAAATACACACTTTTTTTTTAATTGAGAGAGAGAGAGAGAGAGAGAGAGAGAGAGAGAGAGAGAGAGAGAATCTGAAGCAGGCTCCATGCTCAGCACAGAGCCCGATGCGGGGCCTGATCTCACAACCACGAGACCATGACCTGAGCAGGAATCAAGAGCCGGACACTTAACCGACTGAGCCGCCCAGGTGCCCCAAATACACACATTTTTAAAACACTGCAATATAAAACTGTAAAAAAACAGAAATCAAAATCCTATGTGCCCTACCCCGAAAGATGCCCTCTGTTCACATAGGGCGTATGCCTTCGATGTCTGCTTTACGCATATGTAAGGCACATGTTACTCTCATGACCATGAAACTATATATAAATGCCAAAAATAGCAACGAAAATAGGAAGGTCCTTTCCTGCTTCAACTCTCTTTAAAGGTGAATATCTCGGTGACAGTAAGACAGCAGTGATGTCTGACTTTGCCTTTTTATTCAGGAAGCGCAAGCACCAGGAGATAGTTGACGTGAGGTGGCTGGCCTGTGGGCTCTAACAGTGAGGGTTCTGGGGGGGTGTCCAGGACACCTGGTCAGGCCACGCGGCTGTTACAGCAGCCATTTGAAAGGCACTTTTATGGGGAAAAAAATACTTCCTCAAGAGGGCTTTGTCAGTGATCAGCCCCCCGAATGACTGCTTTATTCTGCCAGCAGCACCCGCTGCCGCCTGCTGGCCGGGTAGCTAACCCGAGTCACATCTCTGGGAACCTCTCCCCTCGCTGGACAGGCTGCCGTGAGCCCAGAATGTCGGTGCCACCTCACATCTAACGGAGTGTGAAGGTGGTTTCCCCATGAGGTCCTGCCTGAGCCCTTTCAGCTCAACGTTCTCTAAAGACAGAGAAACATAAGAACAAATCGAGTATGCTGTCCACGCCACCCGGACGCCGGTGCCCAGGGAGCCAAGGCGCTTGGACGAGGGTGACGGGAACAGCATGCTGGTGCGGCGGCCACGTCTCGTTTCCGGGAAAGTCATCGTGGCTACGTGTCAGGAGCACGAGGGATGGCTTCTCTCTTCCTGCTGAGCCCAAGCCTGGGCACGCAGGGCAGAACAGGGGCCCGATCTTCCAGGCTGGCGAGTGACACAGTCTTCAAAACCAGAACAAGGCAGAGGTGACCGCCGATCCCACCACACGAGGAAGGAGTGTGGAAACGTCCCTGCATGGAGGCACGGGCCCTCGACCGGTGACACAGGAGGAGGCCACTCCCGGAGAGCCGTGGGCTGCTTCCCAAGTGTGGCTTCAAGACGTGTCCATCTGCTGGTGGACGGAGACCCTCAGGGACCACGGGGTGACAAGCCGAGGCAGATGTGAGATCAAGCTGTACTCCGCTTTTGTTTCAAGTAGGGGCTTGGGGAAGGATGGCCACGTGGGCAATAGGACAGGACCGCTCTCGCCCAAGGCGCCGCGCCCCTCACTGGCGGTCAAATCTGTGAAGCCGCTGCCTCCTCATTTCTTCTTCTGGAGAGAGATGGAACCCATAGGGCGGGGGGCCAGGGGGGCTATTTCCTGCAGTGAGAAAACACAAGGGAGACTCAGACATTGCCCATGCGTCGTTCTGACACTCACAGGGCGTTGCTTCCTAGGTTTCCAAGGGGGGAGAGGAGGCGGATGGCTTGGGTGTCATCTCTGCTTTAGCAGGAAGCACAAATGTAACAAACATATTTCAACCTCAGCTGTCGATACCAAGTTTCAACATCAAGTAAATATTTTTCCTGTGGTCCAGCCTACAAGTCTAATCCAGTCCTTTTGAGGATTCTTGACACATCTCCCCGTTTTTATTTTTTCTCCCTTCATGCTTCATAATTTGTATCATCTAGCTTCTACAATGTCTCAAGAGCTTTATTTATTTTATTTTTTTATGTGCGGAAGTATCTTGTCCCTGTTTTGAACTTGCCCACCAAGTATGCTGGTTGGTTTCTCTTCATCAGCCTTTAAGTACCCCCCACTCCCTGACTCTGCCCGGCTACTGCCTTCAGCACCCCCTCCCCCGCCACTGCACCCCAGTCAGTGAGAATCAAGCCTCCTGGAAACACACAAACACCACCGAACATTTGAGCATCCGGGGCCACACCGCAGGGCCCCAACTACCATGCTGGCCAATTATCTGGGACGGCGGACAGAAATGCAGGCTTAACATCTGAAAATCGTCTGGAGGACCATGGAAACCATCGCTGAGAAAGGGTTTCTGCTCATTTGCCAAAACTGGCACCTTTCAGGGTTGTTCCAGGTAGTCTACATTAATATGAATGCTGTTGTGACGAAGACGAAAAAGAGCTGGAAAATGCAGTGTGAAACGAAGTTAGCCCGCCCACAAAGAGAGACAAATACAGTATGATGTCACGCCCATGTGGAATCTAAAAGACTGAACTCATAAAAACAGAGTTAATGTCAGTTACCAAAGGCGGGGGGCGGAGGAAGTGAGGAGATTCTGTTTAAGGGCACAAACTCCTAGTGAATAGATAAATAAATCCAGGAGGAGCGCTAATGCACAGTGCTGAGACTGCAGTCAGTGTTACTGTATTAGAAACTTCCAAGTTGATAGGAGGCCAAATTAACTGTTCTCAACACAAAAAAGAACTGATAAATATGTGACATAATAAAAATGCTGGCTGATGCTATGGTAGTAATCATATTGCAATACATGAATGTATTACCAACGCGTCATGTACCTTAAGGTTTTTAAAAAATATTTTCTAATGTTTATTTATTTTTGAGAGAGAGACAGAGAAAGAGTGTAAGCAGGAGGAGAGGCAGAAAGGGAGGGAGACACAGAATCCGAAGCAGGCTCCAGGCTCTGAGTTGTCAGCACAGAGCCCGATGTGGGGCTCGAACCCACAAACTGAGCCAAAGTCGGATGCTCAACTGACCGAGCCACCCAGGCGCCCCTGTACACCTGACATTTACACAATGCTGCACCTCAATCACATCTCAAAAAAGTCAGTCTGCTCAGTCCATGACAGACATTTCAGCTGTCAGACGATGAGAAGTTCTGAAAAGGCAGTTAAAGGGTAATTTACTTTTTTCACTTTGTTGCTTCCCTAACACCTACTCTTAGCTGGTCTTCCTTCTGAGACCATGGGAGAACTACCCCTCCCGGACGCCGTGTGGCCGTTCCTGACTAGGAAACCCAAAAGTCACCTGGGCAGGCGTAGCTCCGTCCTCACTCCTGCCGGCGTAACTCTGCTCGAAGGCTTTCTGGTGCAGTGTAATATATGTCAGTTTCCCAACCTTCATTAAGGCTGCCATTCAAACACAACACAGGCTGGTAAGACTTCCACCATACAAGGTTTATGAATGCTGTTAAGAGTTTAGGGGCACCTGGGTGGCTCAGCTGGTTAAGCATTTGACTTTGACTCAGGTCATGATCTCACAGTTCCTAGGTTCAAGCCCCACGTCAGGCTCTGTGCTGACAGCTCAGAGCCTGGAGCCTGCTTCTGATTCTGTGTCTCCCTCTCTCTCTGCCCCTCCCCTGCTCACACTCTTGTCTCTCTCTCTCTCAAAAATAAACACTAAACAAAATTTATAAAGAAAAAAGATTAAAACTTGATATGGCTTTTGCTATATGTATTTGAAAAGGAATTTGTCAGGGGCGCCTGAGTAACTCAGTTGGTTGAGCGTCCAGCTTCAGCTCAGGTCATGATCTCATAGGTTCAAGCCCCAGGTTGGGCTCTGTACTGACAGCTAGCTCAGAGCCTGGAGCCTGCTTCAGATTCTGTGTCTCCCTCTCTCTCTGACCCTCCCCCTGCTCGCACTATCTCTCTGTCTCTCAAAAATAACCATAAAAACAAAAAAGAAAGAAAGAAAAGGAATTTGTCTTTGTTTCAAAGTGGCAACAGCCTTGACATTACAGAGAAACTCATGAATCCAATTACCATTAGTTTATGGCTTGAAACTGTTTCGTGTGAGGAGATCCAAATCCTGCTTCCCTTCAACAGCTGTCTGCAACAATAAGGCTATTCTTTATTGCACTTGAGAGCGCAGGCCAGTGCGTGACACCCCCGTTCCAGCGCGGCAGGGAGGCGCGAGGAATAGCCATGGGCAGGGTCAAGGGCAAGCTCGATGTGGCATGTGGAGTCTGGGCCACGGCGCATGGGCCCAGGGGAGCTGCAAGAGGGCTCAGCCTCCCAAAGGAAATCATGGTGTCCACAGGGAAAAGACGGAGGGCTGACGCGTCATGGAGGGAGGTGCAGGGAGGAGCTCAGAGCTCGGGCTCCTGGGGCCCCTGGGGCCCAAGCTCTGACAACCAGTAGCTCCCACAAGTGCACTTTGGACTTGCTCACAGGGCAGTCGGGCGGAGCAGGACTGAGCCAACAGAAGTGCCGCGTATGCAAGCAGAGGACTCACATCAAGGAACACCGATCACTCTTCTGCTCCTAGAGCTTTTTTAAGGTGCCCTGTTTCATTCAGCTCTCACTCCCAGTTGTAGGGTCTCAAGTTTACAGGCGAAGAAACTGGCTCACAGAGTGTTGGGGACACACACACAGGTCACATCTCCCCACTTTTCCGACCCCCGCACCGTCGCCTCTGACGTCTTCCCCTTTCCGTGCGCTCCTGCCCAAACCCACGTGGATATGCGGGGGGTTCGCGCCATTTGGAAATAGAAAAAGAAGACCCAGCCTAAAGCCGTCAACTCTATGTGACTCTGCTGTCACCGCAGATATGACTACAAGGTCCCCACACGGGCCCCCTGAAATTCCCAGCTTTCCAGGACCGCCAGAAGGCGCTGGTTGTAATAGTGACATAGTAACACCTGGTTTGTCATCAGGCCTGATCTTATGGGTGTTTAAGCCTGTGCTTTGGGTCGGTGTCACCCTGGGGACAACAAGGCCTCCGCTGTCCAAGTCTCGGGGAAGCTATGTCTTCCAGCCCCTACTTCTCATTTACTCTTAAAACCGTTTCTGCGTTTCTGTTTCCACTTGTCACGTGGTCTGTTACTTTTGTCCACAGCCTCCAGGATCCCCTGGATCTTAGAAATGTTTACAGTATGCACTTACCCTTGTTTTTCCTTAAGTTTATTTATTTATTTTGAGAGAGAGAGAGGAAGAGGGAGGAGTCGGGGGGAGGGGAGAGAGAGAGAGAATCCCAAGTGGGTTCCGCACGGATGCGGGGCTCAAACTCACAAACGGCTCAAACCCATGGCCTGAGCCGAAACCAAGAGTCAGATGCTCAACCGGCTGAGCCAGCCAGGTGCCCCACATTTGTTAAGCACCTGGCACAGATGTGGACGGGCCTCCCCTGGGTGGTGGGAGGTGACACAGCCCCCATCCCCAGGATGTGATGGGAAAGGTGTTTGTAGCCAATCAGCAGATGTTTCCAGCCCTGCCTGGAATGGGAGGGGCCACCCGGGCCAGATTCTGTCTCGCAGGTTCTAGTAGGCTGCTTTGTGAGGGGAGGCTGCCCATCCAGGTGACGGCTGGGTCCTCTCCTTCCACAGCTGTGCAGTCTGACCACCTGGGATGAAATCCCGACTCCTCTGCTCTTAGCTACACAGCCCTGAGCAAGCTGGTTATCCTCACTTGGCCTTGGCTTTCCTGTCCATAAAATAGGAATAAACAGGGCTTCCTTTGATGGACTGTTGAGAGGCAGGAAAACAAAATGTGGCACACAAAATGCTTAGCTGAGCCCCAGGCACGCAGTCAGTGCCTGATGTGTGCTGGTGGTTCTAATTTTTCATCTCTCACATCATCGTGAATCATGTGTCACATGTCTACTTGTTAATATCATTAACTCGGTAGAAGACACAAAATAAAATGGTTTCTCAAAAGACAGCGCCCAATTCTATTGGAAGTCCATTTGGCAGCATTTTGTATAAAATGTGGAGCTGCTGCTTACTAAGTATTTGCCTTCTAAGAAACAGCTACCAAAAAAAAAAAAAAAAAAGGGAATTAACCACCTCCCATTAACAGCATCTTTTGTGACAACAGAGAAGGCTTTTCAGTGGCTGGGGACGCTGGGGGGCCCAGCCAAGACCTCCTTTTCTCTGCTGAGTTAAACCACGCACTGACCATTTTACAGGCCTGGGTGAGACAGCCCTGCCCTGGTGAACTCGGTCCAGAGTGTTAGTACGCATGAGCCTCGCCTCCGCGTCCCTGTCGATGGAGGTGAGCCCTGGATGTTACTCAAAGAAACAGTGAGCGCGCTTCACAGGACCTCAGGAACAGCGCCCAGTTCAAGATGATTTAGCTCAATTACCGCACCAGTAGTGAGGTCGTAAGATTTATTGATTCATGGTTCTTGATGGAAAAATGTTCAGTTCTCTACCTTTATGTATAATGCAGTAGCCTCTGCATTTTACATCTAAAGGAGGAGAGACAATTTCATCCAGATAAGAACTGCTAAAAAGAGCATCGCAAGTTGACGGCCATTTCCCCTCCTGGTCACCTTCCCTGTAAAGAGAGATGTTTAATTTGCTGGCATTCACGGATCCTGCCCATGGTCTGAACGCTCTGAACCACTCAGTGAAACTAGACTGGTGTGAGTCACGTGTCCACAGGATGAGGGAGCTAAAGAGGCCATCATCGCCGTTTTTTTTTTTTTTTTTTAAACCAGGAAACCTCTAAGTAAATCACCAGTGTTCTCCGGGATTTCTATTGTCAAATGAGGGCAGCAGCAGGAGATCCACATTCTCTCTTTTAAAGTGACTTTATTAGAATTCCATGAATTACAAAGCTTCCCAGATGCCTCCTGAAAGGAGAGCTGCTAAGTGATTTACTGACAAAGACCAACAAGGCTGGAAGAAATCCCAAGGCGGACAATTTGGCAGGATATTCTCTGAATAGGAGAGATACTTAAGGACTTGAGACCACTTCACTTTTTGAGTCACTAATTATAATACATATCTCTCTATCTCTTTAAAAGAGTTTGGAGTTCACCTAAAACCTCATAACTCCATACAAATGGAAGCTTCATTACGGTTTCCAAAAAAGGTAACATTTGGAAGTGACCTGAGAGAGAAAATATTCCCATTTCTACTCCTCAACCAATCGAATCAGCCACAGTGGGGATTTCTTGGTTCTGAACTCCTATCTGGAATCTCAAACTGAGAAGCTTTGAAGTGGAGATCCACTCAATGGCTACTTTCCCTCTCTGACCTGAAGTCAGTTAATTTTGGAAATCTTTAGGGCTACAACAGACTTAAAACACATAGGCTATAATTCAGTTAGCAATTCAAGTAATCAAAAATGCTAGGTCTATCACATCAGGTGTAGTGTTTCTTGCAGTAAAGACAATGTGCAGTCTGACCTCTAGAACAGAAGGTTCCAGAGACAAGGAATGTCTGTTGGGCCATTACTATGTGCTCACTCTTCTTATCCTCCCTCCTTTTTATTTTATTTATTTATTTTAACATTTTTAAAATTTATTTTTGAGAGACAGAGAGAGACAGTGGGAGCAGGGGAGGATCAGAAAAAGAGGGAGATACGGAATCTAAAGCAGGCTCCAGGCTCCGAGCTAGCTGTCAGCACAGAGCCCGAGGTGGGGCTCGAACCCACGAACCGTGAGATCATGACCTGAGCTGAAGCCAGACACTTAACCGACTGAGCCACCCAGGCGTGCCACTCTCCCTCCTTTTTAAAAAGTGCACAGCTTGATTACTTTTCACAATCTGAACATGTGGGACCAATATCCAGCTCAAAATACAGAACATTTCTGGGACACCTGGGTGGCTCAGGTCATGATCTCACGGTTCATGCATTCAAGTCCAGCGTTGGGCTCTGTGCTGACAGCTCGGAGCCTGGAGCTGCTTCGGATTCTGGGTCTCCATCTCTCTCTACTCCTTCCCCACTTGAGCTCTGTCTCTCTGTCTCTCAAAAATGAATAAACATTTAAAAAAAATACAAAACATTTCCGACACTCGTCAATCTCTGCGTGTGCCCAAGTCACTGCTCCCAACTAAAGAGAACCCACAACCCTGATTTCTAACAGCAGAGACTCCTCTATTTTCGTGCATAAATGGACTCATACACTATGCAACCCTTGCGAGTGGTTTTCTTTTAGCTTACGTTTGTGATCCACACTGTATATGTGGTTTTTATCCTACCTGCGCCTGCAGGTGGAACTTCACTTTCTATTTATAGACAGAGGAACTGAGGTTCAGAGATGTCAAGTAACTGACCAAGGCCACACAGCCTGGGCAGGGGCAGAGTCAGGACTCCATCCCAGGAAGGCCCCTTTCTACTCTGCTCCAGCTTTGAGGGTGTGAGTGTCTTCATCATCCCAAACCAGACTATAAACCTGAACGCTACTACTGCCTTAACCTGACTCGGAGACAGGATCTGAAGTGTGTCTCTGCCTTCGAGATGACACACAGCGAATGGTAACCTGTCCTGGGCTATGAAAGGGACCCAGGACCAGGATCTCCGCTGACGAGGGACAGCTTGAGCGACGGGCCCAGCTGCAAAGGGCAGCCTTGGTCGCTCACTATCAAGTACTAGTGCACACAGAGGGCAGTTTATCCCTTCTGACAGAAACAGCTTCCGACGCACTGTCTCCCTCACCGTGCTGGAGGGGCGCAAGGGAGGAAGGAGAGGCCGAGAGTCCTCCCGTCCTTAGCAATCACTAGCGCATGAGGCTTTTTAAAAAAATTTAACATTTATAAATTTTTGACCGGGGGGGGGGAGGAGCAGAGAGAGAGGGAGACACAAAATCCGAAGCAGGCTCCAGGCCCTGAGCTGTCAGCACAGAGCCCAGTGTGGGCCTCGAACCCACGAGCCCGTGCTGTGAGATCATGACCTGAGCCCAAGTCTGATGCTTAAGCGACTGAGCCACCCAGGTGCCGGGAGGCTTTTCTTTTGAACTCGAGTAGAGTTGATGTGCATTGTTACCTAGTTCCAGCCCTACAGCCTAGCAATCCGATTCAACAACTCGGTACAGAACGGGACGCTCCCCACAGCGGAGCCACCATGGATCACCACGCAATGCAATTACACTACCAGTGACTGTATTCCCCATGCTGTGCCTTTTAGCCTCATGATGTGTCCATTCCGTAACAGGAAGGAAGCCTGTACCTCCCTCCCCCCTCACCCATTTGCCCATCCCCCCACCCCCCACTCCCCTTTGGCAACCATCAGTTTGTTCTCTGTATTTACGGGAGTTTCTGCTTTTTGTTTATTCACTTATTTTTTAGGTTCTACATATCGGTGAAATATGGTATTTGTTTTTTTCTTACTTATTTCACATAGCATAATGCCCTGTAGGTCCATCCATGTTGTCATAAATGGCAAGATCTCAGTCTATTTAAAAAAAATGTTTTTTTAATATTTATTCATTTTTGAGAGTGAGTGAGACAAAGCATGAACAGGGGAGGGGAAGAGAGAGAGAGGGAGACACAGAATCCCAAGTAGGCTCCAGGCTCTGAGCTGTCAGCGCAGAGCCCCACTTGGGGCTGGAACTCATGGACCACGAGATAATGACCTGAGCTGAAGTTGAACTCTTAAACGACCGAGCCACCCTGGCATCCCATAACACTCCATTATATATTATATCACATCTTTCTTATCCATTAATCTATTGATGGACACTCGGGTTGCTCATGGAATTTTTTTTTTAAACAAATGAATGTGAATTCTAATGCTAAAAGACTTTCCTCTTTTTAAGATCTATCTTAAGTCCTCTGAAAATTCCATCCCCACCTCAACACTTTACCACAAGATGTTTTCATGACACTAGCAATGATTTTCAAACATCTTTTACCTACATTTAATGAGGTTTTAGAATGTTCCAAATTTTCCTTGATCTAAAGTGCTTCTTTGACCAAAATGCCATTTGGTCTGCAACCTGGAGGTACCTCTGCTGACCCATCCTGTCGGCTGATTCTAGAAACTGAGAAGAGGTTGACTATGTCTGAGAAAACCCATATACTTCAGGACTGTACTTTTTGTTCCCAATTCAAAATCATCTAGGGTTATTCACTGGACAAACACATACAGACTCTTGGAAAACTAACCCAGGGCTCCCTGAAGGCAGAGGTCTCTAAACTCTGCATTCTCCTGTTGCCCAGCACAGATGAGGGGCCAGCATGTCTGGCTGGGGTGACAGAAACCACATGTGGGCCTTGTCCTGAGACACAGCGGGGAAAACACGCTTTACAGCAAGAAAAAAAAAGGAACCAAAGGTAGGACTTCCCATCTGTGAGGAAGGAGCGAGTTCTGATGAAAAACGTACATACGTGAGTTGGGAGATGCTAGGAAAAAGATGAAAATGGCTTGGGAAATTAAAACTCCACGGTCCTCTCAGAAGCTCCAGGGTCGGTATACCCCCAGGGGGCAGTTGCAGTCCCCAGCCTCTGCATCCGGACATTTCCGAATATCCTGGGTCCAAGCCCCGCACCAGGCTCTGTGCTGACAGCTCAGAGCCTGGAGCCTGTTTCAGATTCTGTCTTCCCTTCTCTCTCTCTGCCCCTCCCCTGCTCATGCTCTGTGTCTCTGTCTCTCTCAAAAATAAATAAACATTTAAAAAAAATTTAAAAAGCGAGGACAGGAGGTAAGAGAATATTTAAACTATAATAAATTGAGCTTAACAAGATAAAAAACCGCCTCCTCCCGAGACACACAGAGTTCTGGGCCCGCTGCCTGCCACTCGCAATGACATTCACCCCAACGAGCGGCTGTGGTGGAGTTTCCCCTCCTGGCGTTCAGCAGCCCCAGCCATGTGCACAGCTACCCCCACACCGCAACCGACTGGCCACTGAAGGCGGAAGTCAGAGTGTGGGTCCCAGCCCTTCAACATGGCAAATGCACAAAGCCGTGCGGTCTCGGAGACACCACTAACTGGATAGCTACCCAGTCTCCTGCTGGGCTCCTTAGCGTCATAAAGGAAAACTGGTCAGAGACACAAATTACAAGATCCCACAGCTAGAGATCCCGGTGCTGGAGCCCAGGAAGCTGCGTTTTCACCAGCACCCAAGTGATTCTGTTGCTGGTGTATCAGATCACCAAGAATTGCCGTGGAAAAAGAACACACTTCACCAGCCTTGGGCTCACATCCTGACTCTGCCAGGACCTTGGACAAGTCATATCCCCCCACCCCAGGCTCCCAACCCTCCGGGCATTGGGCTCTTCTGTGCCACGAGGATGCTGGACTAGACATTGTTGTCCCCCCGCACAGAGGTGCCATGCTTGTCAGCTTCCCAGTGAGACATCGGGCTGGCTGGGCTGAGATGGGAGACTGCAAAGGGACACACCGGCCACCGGCCTGTGCTGCCTGCAGCGCGGGTGGCTCACTCTGGAGGATCCCGCCCGCCCTGTTGGCCAGCCTGGCCGTGACGTCCGGCCATCTGGACACACAGCTGGCCATGCTGTGCTCTTGGGCAATGTTCTCCAGCTCAGCGGGTCTGTCTCGGTGCCCTCCACTCTGCCATTTTAATTTTCAGTAAACTTTTTATTTTGGAACAACTGTACGTTTGCAGAAAAGTTACAAAGATAATAGAGACAATTCAATTCCCCTAATGTTCACATCTTACGTTATCACAGTACAGTTGTCAAAACCAACGGGTCATTACAGGGATGGGTGCATTACCATTAACTAAATGGCAGGTTTCATCTGGATTTTACCAGTTTTCCCTCTAATCTCCTTTCTCTGTACTAAGAGCCAATGGCATGTTTGGTTGTCACATCTCCTTAGCCTCTTCTGGCCTGTGGCTGCTTCGCCATCTTTTCTCGCTTCCTATGACCTTGACGATCTTGAGGGACACCAGCCCAGTAGCCTGTAGAACGTCCCTCAGTTGGGTTTGTCTGATGTTTTCCCTCATGCTTAGACTGAGGTTATGGGTCTTAAGAAGAAGTCACAGAGGGGTGGTGCCCTTCCCGCCTATCATATCTGGGGTTCCTGCCATCAACATGACTAACCACCGGGAGGGAACCTTGAGTACTTGGTTAAGCAGCATTTGCCACGTTCCTCAACTTTGAAACCTGTCTGATGAATTCCGAGGGAATAAGGCGTTGACTCTCTCCAGAGGTGACCAGGATAAAATGGAAGAAGTAGGAGTGGGTACCTCCTGCAGGCTTGGTCACCTGTCTGGGAACGACTGGATGGGGTGGGGGTCGTCCCTGACCTTCACTGGGCCCCAAGTCCCTGAATTCCAGGTGCAGAGGCTCCAACACTGGTGTGACTGCATGAATCACCACAAGAGTCACTGGACAGAGTTTCCAATTCTGTAGGCTTGGCATGGAGCCCAGGCCCCTGAATTTTTCATGAGCTCCCAGGTGATTCGGACCTCCACTAGCTCTGGGCAACCAATGAGCAGCAGCTTGGATTTTCCTTTCAGCTAAAAATATCCACACCTTGGGTTTCCTTCCAGTTTTTACACTTGCCAGCAGGTGGACCCAGAGGCCTGTGACAGGGAGTCCACTGAAGAAAAGTAGGGCAAATTCCAGTCAACAAAGCATTCCGCCTTGTAAGCAGAATTGGGGTTATTCTGAAACAGATGGGTTCTACAAAGGCTGCCGCGCTGAATACTATGGAGCTGTTTATTGTCTAGATGGCCTGAAACTCGGGGGCTATCTGCCAGCATCTAGCGGTTTCTGTGTCACATCAGACTTCAGGAGCAGAGGAGACGGACGAGGCACTCGCAGATGGTCAGACGTGGGGACAGATGTGGGTGCGGAGTTGGATATTCTAACTGGCTCTAAACTCAGACTCCTCTTGCTACTGCCCTTACCACCTTGCATCACGGAGTGCCTTGTACTCCAAGGACCTGTATCTTGCTAACTCCAGGTCGAAAAGATAAACAGGCACAGTCTGTGGGAATAAGACCCTCTTGGATGCAGGAATACTAAAAATGATTTATTTTATTTATTTTTTTATGTCTTTATTTTATTTTGAGAGACAGAGAGCGAGCAGGGGAGGGACAGAGAGAGAGGGAGACACAGAATCTGAAGCAGACTTCAGGCTCTGAGCTGTCAGCACAGAGCCCGACATAGGGCTCAAACCCACAAACTGTGAGATCATAACCTGAGCCAAAGTCAGACGCTTAACCAACTGAGCCACCCAGGTGCCCCTAACCGACCTAAACCGGTCCACAATGTCACCCAAACCCCCACTTATACTTGCCCCCAGTCCTCTTTCCTGCCCCCCCTCCTGTACCGCCCCAGTGGAGAATCAGTAGGGAGAAGTGAGAGAAAGAAAGGCCTCTGGCATTTGTTCTGACTCTGCCTGATGCAGTGGTTCCACGTGTACACGGCCAGGACTTATAAATGGAGTATTCTGTGAGTCCTGGAAATCTGCAGAGACCTCCAGCATCAATGGTTCCTCCCTGGAGGAGGTTTTCAATTCCTGAGCCCATGACCTCAGATGCTTAGCTGCTGTCCTGGCCAGCTCAGGCCCAGAGGGGCCGTGAAGGGGTCTGTGGAGTTGGCGGCTGAGTAATTGGTGTCTCTGCGGCTGGGCAGCCCCCAGGGGTCTGAAGGATACAGAGATGTACTTCCTGATGGACAAGGTCCCGCCCGAGGTGGTGGGCTCAGAACCGCCTGGGCCGCCAGCTCCCCTGGGTGCAAGGGATAAAATGCCAGGAGTACAGTCCACTGCCACCCCCGCCTCCCGTGCAGGGGGAGGCCCTTAGCTCAGGAACAACGAAGTCCCTAATGCGATTGCTTTTCACCTGGGCTTTCAAAGCCCCTGTTCACACAGAGGTACAGAGACGCGTTTGTGATGACATTTAGACCTATTTCATTTTTTTTCCTTGCGCCCTCTCCCTCAAGTTTCAAGTCAGAGACAGCTCAAGTTTCAGCTCTTTAAGCAACGGCCCAAAATAATGTTTTCATTGACTTTTGAAATCGCAGACCATTTAAAATTAGACAATATTTCACTCAGAAGCCTCAATCTTCTGAAAACACCGTTTAGCCTTGGGGAATGAACAAAAAATGCAAATAAACATCCCAAGAAATCATGGGATAAGGGGGAAAAATATGGAGAGCTAACGTGAGGAGAACTTTGGAAAGGGACAAGGGAACAGAGGTTGAAAACCTCAGCTGACAGCGACCACTCAGGGGTGGAGTCCAGGTCACCCTGGAAACCACTGCAGGGAACGGGGAGTCAGGAGAAATGAGGAGCCTCGGGAGGTGAGCGCGTTGGGACGCCTGGCCTCTGGGCTCGGCGGCCACAGCAATCCTACGCTTTCAGTGTGGCACAAGGAAACGATGAAGGCCAGGTACGGGCCCTAGAACAGGAAGTCCCAAAGTCTGTGTGGAGGAGAGTTTGGTGAGAGGCAGATTCCAGGCTGTACCTTGGGAGATTCTGGCTCAATATCTGTGGTGAGACCCAAGAATCTGTATTTCTTTTCCTCAAGCACCCAGCGTGAGCCACCGGCCTCACTTCATGAAAGTTGGATCACCGCAATGCCAAAACCCACTCTGGGGGTTCGTCTGGCCTTGGCCATGAGCACTCTCACGCCCACTGATTTTGGACAAGTAGGTCTCGTGTCACATTTTTCATGAGTCAGAGACACTGGTGGTTTCTCGGGTTGTTTATGCTCTATCCTGGATGATGTAGACTTTAAAAGTAAGGTATCGGTGGAACCCAGCTCTCTGGAAGAATATAACAAACACAATTATGGTCTTACCCCAGAGATTCTGTTAGCCCTGACGTTAGTGCAGATGAAACTGGCCCGCCGTCCCTCACCCATTCCTCGGAACGGAGCGATTCACTCTTGGATCGCTGGTGGCTGGTAGGCGCAGGGTGGGTGTATCACAAATGTTCGGTGTGCGGACAAAGAACAAACAATTGTGCCATCGGGGCTGAGCAGAGAGGGGGTCAGGATGGCCAGGCCGGGACAGCGGGGCCAGAACACGCGGACAAAAGTGGAGATCCATGGGGGCAGGTAGGGAATTTCAAGGCCCGGGAATCTTGGTTTCTGACCTCGGCCCCCAACCAGCTCCCAAACCTGAGACACTCATGGATGAGGAACAGGTGAGGGGAGGCTACATGCACACATAGGCTTCAGTGTATTTGTTTCTTCTAGAAAATTCGAAGTTTTCCTGGGCTCTGGGATTCATGATACTTTAGAGAACTTTCAGTAGCTAGAAGCAGGCCACGACAGGAGATGTCTTGGGTACCTCCAAGCTGAGTACATCTTAAAGACTTCAAAAATGCAAATTATTTCCACATTTCAAATATCATAAGTCTGCTTAGTACATAACCCCACGGTCCCAAGACAAGGATACCAACACATAATCACAGAACATCCGACCTAGGAAACCGTCCCCGAGGTTTTGATGGCCAAGAAAACACTGTGGTTCAGTGCTCTCATGAGAGCTGAAAGCCGCCTGGATCCTTTTTCGAAGGTGAGATGAGAGGAAGACAAAGTGATGAGAGCCCCAGCGATGCTGTGTGCCATGGCTGGTGTCCAAGGGGCACGGGTTGGCAGGGCCAGGCTGAGGGCATCACAGGAAGGCAACAGCCACAGGAGATAACACAAAGTGAGGACGGTGGCCAGGTGGTCAAATAAAAAAGGCAGGAGAGGGAGGAGATGAGCATACGTGAAAGAAGAATGACATTCCCATTGGAAGTACGATCACTATGACCTCTGAGTGGCCACCGCTGGGGTGGGCTTCTCCCTCGGGGTGCACACACCATGGGAAGGGAGGACAGTGCAAGCCCCGAGCCCGTCAGGGGGTAGGGCCCGTGAGGCAGGCGGCTGAGAGAGGCCATCGGGGGCATCGCACACACGCAGGAGCCCTGCACTCAACACCTAAGAGCCAGGAAGTTCTTCTTGCAGCTCAGAGTCTACCGGGAGTTGGCAGGCTGTGGGTTTCTGTGATGTGTGGACCATTCCACAATATGGCGGCCATGTTCAAAACATGCTTGTTTCTGTATTTGATGGTATTGAGCCTAACCCGGAGCCTAACTGCCACTCTGTGTATTCTTTCAGGTCTGGTTAACTCACTCCCACCACGTTCTGACCTTGTGCCTCATCTAAGACTGTGTGTATATATGGGTACACATGGGTGTGCGTGTGCACGCGCCCACACACACACACACACACACACACACACATCTCCAATAAACCAACACTCCCAGCGTCAGGAAGGCCCAGGGGCTTTCTCAGACGGTCTTCACACCACGCCACCGGCCTGCCTCTAACTGCCTCCCACTGACCTAGAACCATTTAGAAATGACTCTACAATAGCCTCTTAGCAGAGAAGAGATTCCATAACCAATAAAAAGTGACTTACTCTTCCCAGGGCTGCTAACAATTTCTAGGAAAATAAAACTTCCTTTATGAACATTAAGGGAGACCTCGGGACTCCATTTTTTGAACTTTGCACGCCAAGTTGGGAGTCTAGAATTTGGCTTATCTTGGCAAGCAGAGGACCTAGATGAAGGGGAGGGAAACGCTGCTCTCTGAGCCTCTCTGGAAGGATCCTGTGCGTGCTACAGATAGATTAAAAGCTAGCGCCGCGAGGCTTGCCTATGGTTTTAAGAAGGAAGTTCTGAAGGAAGTGTGGACAGGAGGTTCGAGTGAGAGGCGTCCAGTCCATCGTAAAAATCATGGGTTTTCAGAGAAGGGAGAGGGGTCACTTGGGATGGTGGTATACAGTCGACTCATTTTGGAGATGGGAAACAGAAGTGCGAAAGGGTAAATGGGTTTCCTGTTTTGTGCAGGACCACGGCCTGGTCCTACCACCGGGCTTCCTTCTTTTTTTTAAGTTTATTTATTCATTTTGAGAGACAGAGAGAGAGTGCATGTGCAAGCAGGGGAGGGGCAGAGGGAGAGGAAGAGAATCCCAAGCAAGCTCTGAGCTACCAGCACAGAGCCCTGAAGTGGGGCTGGATGTCAGGAACCCCGAGATCCTGACCTGAGCCGAAAGAAGTTTAGTTGACTGAGCCACCCAGGCGCCTCGTCTTATTTCCTCTTTTAGGTGTTTCATCCTGTATAGCCCACACCTCCCTTGGCAAACCTGCAGTGGACACTGGTGTTCCACAGAAGGACCCTTCTGCCACCTGGCTCTGGCAGGGGACAGAGAGAGGGAATGATTTCTGGAGCCTGACAGACCTGAGTGTAAATTCCACCTCTGCTCCTTGTTCTGTGCCCTTGGACAAGTCACTCTCTCCCCTGACTCTCGATGTTCTTATCTACGCAGCGCAGGAATCTGCTTCACAGATGTGCTCAGAAATGAATGAATTAGAGTGTCAGCACCTGGCCCCAAACAGCCAAGGTTAAGTGGTTCCTAATTATTATACTAATAATCCCCTTTCTAGGCTTCCCCATCCTGGGAATGTCCCCACCGTACAGCCACACATACCCAGACCCTAGACATCCTACACTCCTCTCCCGTCCTCACCTGCCCCTCTTGGGCCCCTCACCAAGTCCCATCACTTTAACCCGAACATTTCCCAAACCCGTTCCTTCCTCTCCATCTTCCCCATCACCAACCCCGCTTGAGCCACCTGTTTCATGAGCCCCGCCTGGAGTTTGAGCCCTAAATGATCTCCCCACATTCCCTCTGGTCTTCCTACCAGCCATTCCACGCACAGTTGTGAGAGAGCTTCTGGAAGGCACGTGCCTCATCCAGTTCATCCTCTGCCTGCCAAGGGTTTCCTTTTATTTAAGTATAAACATCAAAATTTACCCCCAGCCCAGCACGCTTGCCCTCCATCACCTCCCGCTCACCAGTTACCTTACCCCTCCCTCCAGCAACCAGCTCAAAGGCCGCACCTCCAGGAGGGTGGCTGTGCGCCCACCCCCCCAACCCTCAGTGAGGGTCCTCTGCCCTAAGCTCTCCCAGGAACACGGCCCCTTCCTTCAAAAGGACACAGGGCCACCGTCAGTAATTGGACAGGACTCATTATTTCAGTAATGTGTGTTCTCACCAGGGTGTGAGCTCTGCGGGCTAAGAATGGGGAGGGGGTTGTGTTCCTATTCTCTCTCCAGGGATGAATACATAAATGAGCAGATGCATGAATGGGAGAGAGGTTGGGAGGGAGGGGGGAGGGTAGTAACTACTGTCCTCATTTTACAGATGGCCAAACTGAGGCTCCAGAAGGTGCGTCATTTCCTGAGGCCTCAAGAGTCAGCACATGATATGGTCTGGACCCGAGGGGCTGGATCTGAGCTCAGCGTCCTCTGTCCACCCCCAGGCTGCTCTGGAAGCCGGTAACCACATCTCTCCCTTTAACATTGAACTTTCCCCACTTTAACCAGTGGCTCAGCAAAAAAAAAAAAAAAAAAAAAAAAGAAAAAAATCATCAGTGTTTTGTTTTGTTCTGTTTTTTAAATCGGAGGTTCTGAGGGTATGGGAGGGGCCATAATTGGTAGATGAACAAAGAGACTGCAAGTTGATACAGTGGATATTTTGAGTTAAAAAAAAAAAAAGGATGACCATGAAAGGCACAAAATTTGTTGCTATTGAGACCAAGTATAACCACATTTCCAAAATTGTTTCTATGGGTCTGAAGATAGTAGATTAAGGGTAACTGACTTGGCAAAAGGCCTAGACGGGTTTTCAGACGCTCCTGGGTTAGAAAAAAATAAATTAGGGCACTAAAAGCCTTGGTGGGGACGGTACACCAACATGGCTGATAGAAACGGAACATACTTCTATGAGTCATTTGTAGCTTTAAATACTATAGAAAAAAGAATGCATAACACATGCCCAAACAGCCTCCCTTTGATGTGGCAAACCCTTTTAAAACCACATTGTTCAAATTTATGTTAAAATGCGAACCCTTCATGTTTACAATGGTGCTCTTGGAGAAATGCAATATAAAAGTACAACTGTTAAATTTCAAAGACAAGACTTATAACCTCAGAACAATAGGGCATTCCCAGTGCAAATTTATGAGCTGTTAAACCTCAAAAGATTCCTTCAATTAGCAGTGAAGGCTTTTGACATATTTGCAGCCTGATATAGGGACTGCTCTTTCTATAATTTGGGGTGTATTGCTTTTATCAGAACTTTTCCTTACTTTTATTGACCTCGGCCGACAACTATTGTGCTTCTCTCTGCACAGCGTTTGATCCTGCTAATTATGCTGCGGGGCCAGAACGGCATTTCACGGTTTACCATTGCTCCTGGGGCGTGCTACAAATTATACATAATGCATCGCATTGTAATTGCTGCATTGTGAACTTGGCTCGCCTTTCCAACATAAAATACCGACATCCAAGTAGTTTTATTATAAAAAACCATAAGGGATTCTTTTGGATTATAAACATCTGAAGACATAACATTCTCATGAATTCCAGCTGGCTATTTTGGACACACAGAGGGACAGGCGAGGCTGAAAAGCAAAGCAAATATACTTCATATTGATGTTTACAGAGGAAAAGAGGAGGAGGCGGTCATAAAGGCAAGAGGCCTATGCTGGATGCAAAACACAACGGAGGGCGCAGAAGCTGAAAGGCGGACAGAAGTCCAAACAGAGAAATCCCAGAGAGGCAAATTCTAGTGATGGTCCTTTGCCTCCCTGGGCCTCGAGTTCCTCATTTCGAAAACAAAGGCACCGAACCAAGCGAGCGCAAAAGTCCCTTCTCCAAAGACAGGGGCCTCGGGAGAGCAGGGGCTTGTTTTCTGAGTCTAGTTCATCAGGCCAGCCTTGCCAGCGGTAAGCGTGAGGCCTCTCTTGGGTGCCTTACTGGTTTGGGGCCTCATAGAACAAGATAATGGCTCTTTAAAGGGTGGGGGTGGGCAGCATGAGTGAAGCCACACATTTTATATATGCAACACGGCCCGCTGGAAAACACAATCAGGAGAACAGTATGGCGGGCAGTGGGGTTTATTGCTGCTGCCTGCACGCCCCGGAAGTCTGTGCTCCTGATGCTCCCACAGGCTGCTGGCAGCTCTAGGCCTGCGGTTTGGAAGCGACACCTAGGTACCAGGCGACTACTCCTAATCCTCTTTTCTACCCTGCCCCCCTCCCCCCAAAATGAGACAGCAGCCTGATCTATGAATTCACGCTGGTTTCTTTTCACTTCCTTTCAGGAAGAAGAATGTTCTAGAAGAGCTTAAGTGGCGGTGGCACTCAATCTGAGCACATTCTGCATCAGTGAGGATGCCGTCACCAATGAAGGGGGAGAAGGTAGGGGTGAGGCTGTGGGGGGTGAGTGGGGGTCAGGCTCACACATCTTAGTAATTTACAAGTCACCGCTATCTGGGGACATGGCACTTCCCTGCTGTTGCCACATGTCACAGTGGCTGGATTTGGAAGTCGATGATGTAGCATCCTCACTTCTCTTGTCTAATGAGGTTTCTGGGTGTAGGGTGGGGGGTGGTGGCGCTGTTTGTCTAAGATCCAGGATTAGCAGACCGCACAGGCTGTCCCCACAGGTCGTGTCTGGAAGCGACACTTGGGCTGGTCCTGATGGGGACAGCGGCCGGTTCTGTCACATCTTCACAGTGTCCCTCGTGCCAGGACTGGGAGGCTTCATCCTGTTCTCATCTTGCATATAGTCTCCAAATGTTCGAGACTTTTGACCAGTCAAGTCGGCCATGCCAGTGGAGATGGGACAGGGGATTATTTAAAACTGAGCCCACTGGCGTGACCACGTTCATATTTTCTGTGTTGCTCAGACTTAGAGATGGAACACGCACCCCAGTCCTGCAGCCAGAGGCACTGAGCAGAGCCCACTGGGGGCACATTTTAGGCTCTTGTTTTCTGTCAGCGATGGCGGAACTTGGCCTACGCGTATGATATCTTTTCAACTATTTTCCAAATCCTATGTGGTTTCTGCGAGCACTACCACTGCTCCTAACGTGCCAGTATAAGAGGCAATAATACTTAAGGAGTTTACACGTAGATCACTGTTGAACATTCTAAGCCTGACAGATGTTCAGGGCTCCCTTCTCTGTGTAGAGATACACGCCTTCCCAGGCCTTTCTGCACTAGACAACATTTGCAGCGATGTCTTGGCATCCCAGAAACTTCCCTGTTCTGCACCAACCCCCGGCCCCTTTCCTTAAGAGACACTTTCTGTTGTCAAGGTGGGACTCGTCTGGTTTCTGCGGGCTCCGAGGGGAAATGAGAAGGTGTCAGGAAAATTGTGACCTGGGTGGGCCTGGGAGGAAGGGCCCTTCTGCAAGAAGACTACTGCCCTGAGGAAGGCAAGCAGACTGTTAGGGTTTCTAGAGCATCTACTCCACAAGCGTCCAACACGGTCCCGTCAAAAAGAGTTTTTCTTTATGTTCCTTTACCATCCTGGTGTCACATTACACTCGGGAGACCCTATGGGAGCTCTGGTGTGAAAGCTCATGTGTTAGAAATGGAGCTGCTGACTAAAGGGAGGAATAGCCGGTGGTTTTCAACACGCAATTTCCAGGGCAACCGGGTCGCTCAGTCAGTTGGGCATCAGAGTCTTGATTTGGGCTCAGGTCATGATCGCAGGGTCATGGGATCGGCCCTGTATTGGGCTCCACACTAAGCTCGGAGCCTGTTTGAGATTCTTTTTCTCTCTCTCTCTCTCTCCCTTTGTCCCTCTCCCCCACTTGCTCTTTCTCTCTCTCAAACACAAAAACAATCTTTAAAAAAACGTACCACCATTTCCTTCCCACCACTAACAGACTCGACTCTCCCCGCTCCCCTTCCCGGGGTCACTGCAGTGAAGGAGTTGGGGCAGCGGGAGCACTGCTGGTCCACACGTGGCCATCAGACCAGCAGACCCGGCCTCACTGTGCCACAGGAGAGCAGCCTAAAGGAGACATATGGCCTAAAACTGGTAAAGGCCACCTACACCCAAGGCTTGGGACCTCACAGGAATGAGCTCCAATTAGACACCTTCAGTCCAGGGGGGTCACCACCCTGCCCTTAGTGATGGGGACCAGACACTAGACTGGAAATTCCTATGCAAAGCACTTCCAGGGTAAACGCGTATTTATTTTTCAACCAACTGGGAGAATCAAATGACCAGATGTCTCCTTTGTACATCTTCACGAACCAACAAGAGACCTGACAGAAGTCACCACCTGGATCCTCGGGGCTCAAAAACAGCAACACTGACACAATAGCGTGGGGTCAGGTCCTGGCTCAGCTTCACCACATTCACGCTCTATGCTCACCACTGTGTCCAGAGACCTGAAATTCAGGGGACCGACACTGAAAGGACCCTGAGTCAAATGTTAAGTCCAGTAAAATTTGGTAAAGGAAATGCTCTCAAATTTCATTTCTACTGGCTGATGACCCACCTACTTTCATAATCTCCGGTTAACTAGAAAACTCACAACTTCTTCCTCCTACTGCCGACAGCTGACATTTTTATTGCGTGCTTACTACATGTCAGGTATGGAGTTAAGCATCCGACGTGACTTCCTCACATGATGGACAAGGGGCCAGGGGTGTGGCTCACCAGTCACAGCCCGGAGAGGACACAGCTAGTGTCCTCATTTTCATCTCTCTAACCTCCTTTATTCTGGTTTAGAGCTTGCAATTTCTAATTCCATCCAAGTCTCTGAGGCTGTCTGAAACTGTAGCAACTTGCCTCTCCCCTTTCCTTAATTAATATGACCAACATTAACTGAAAACACGGACTGTGTGTCAAGCACCATTCTTGATTAAGGATGAATAAACATACAGTTTTTTCTCTTGAGAAACCACTGAAGTCTAAGATGAATAGGGGTATACGGTTTAAATGAGTGCAAATATTCACATCCAAGAGACCTATGTGCTAAAGTCAATATTAAATGTATATAAAATTTCTAAAGTTAATGAGGCTACCAAGATACCCCCTTGTCTTACAGATCCTGAAGCAGGATTCAGAAAAGCTAAGAAACTTACCCAAGACCCCCAGCTAGTCTGCAATAACTTTGTTTTTTTTTTTTAAAGAATTCATTTTTAAGTAATCTCTACTCCCAATGTGGGTCTTGAACTTACAACCCTGAGATCGAGAGTCACATGTTGCACTGAGCCAGCCAGTTGCCTTGCCTGCATGAACTCAGAACTGAAACCTGGCCTGCCCCAATTCTCATCAAGTACAGACACGCCTATTATTCAGTGCATCGAACAACATATGGGACCCAACAAGATTTCCAGAAAGAAGGGTCATTCCAATGGCCCAGGCGGCCACAAGGCATTGCCAGTCTTGCTCATGTAGCGCGTAACCTGACTCCTTTAGAACAGTGGCTTCTCTCTGATGTCAGGCCACAGACACTCAAAACATGCAGTTGGTGGGCAGTTAACCTTCCATCAAAGAGTTCTGTGTTCCTCCGACTGCCCCTCCCACCTGGTCCAGCAGTGAGCAAACGGCCCAGCTAATTTCAAACCAAACTTCAGACCTATATTTGGCAGTAAAGCATGTTTAGAACTTTGCAGTGTTGGGAATGCCAGGGTCAGAATCCTAAGTATTTCTTCGAACTGTTACATCCACTGCTGGGTGAAAGGAGCCTTTGACTCTGGCCACTCATCAAGGCCTGGAATACTGGGTAAGGACACAAGAGTGTGGCAAGGCCATGAGTCAGCCTCCCCACAGTCCCCACAAACCCTCAAGTCCAGCACATTCTCCTACCTAATGGTTAACCTGAATAAAACAGATCTCAGGAGGGAGCAGCTGAAGGGGTCAACAGTCAGGATTGCAATTTTTGGACAGAAAACTCTATTGGCCTTAGAGCCGTTCTATGGCTCACCGAAATGCTGGAAAGGGATGTGATCTATGGCAATTATGCCTGTGAATGATGGTGCTCCTCATTCTTCTCATTTGGCTTTTACTCCTTAAGATAATAACGATAACAATCACAAAAGACCTGGCAATGTTAAGAATGACGATCTCTAAAACTTTCAGGCTTGTTTACTCATGGTCTAATTTACCATCTTCTCTGAAAAGAAAACAACTCAAATTTAAAACATTAGAAAGGTTCTTGCTGGGGTACCTGGGTGATTCAGTCGGTCAAGCGTCTGACTCTTGATTTCAGCTCAGGTCATGATTTCACGGTCTTGAGACAGAGCCCCATGTTGGGCTCTGCTCTGACCGTGGAGCCTATTTAAGATTCTCTCCCTCCCCCCCCTCTATCCCTCCCCGACTTGCGCATGTGTGCTCTCCCTCTCTAAAAAAAAGTAAAAAAAATAAAAGTTCTTGCTGAAGAAGATGGGGCAGGGAAGAAAGAGTAAATAGGAGAAGTAACATCTAAAAATGGCTTTGGGAAATACTTCCATAGTCATGGAGCTTTACTCTAAATAAATAAATCCCAGTCTTCCAATGGGGATAGTTTTGCGTAAATGGCAAAGCATATGAGGAAGCAGCGTAGAAAAGGGTATATGAAAATACCACCTTCCCGAGGTCCTTACACAAGGAGGCCACTTCTTGGTCATCAACACTGCCAATGCAAGAAAACATCTCACATTTTCTTGAATAATTATATTCTTAAATCGATGTCAGGCAAATCTTGTTCTTTCTCTGGGGAGAATATGCTTTGGGATTCCTGCCACAAATTAAAATGCCCTCGATGAGTTTAGGAACAGCTCACTTAAGAACCATATAGATTTAGGGGTGCCTGGGTGGCTCAGCTGGTTCAGTATCTGACTCTTGACATCACCTCAGGTCTTAATTTCAGGGTTGGGAGTGCAAGCCCCATAACTGGGCTCCATGCTGAGGATGGAGCCTACTTAAAAAAATGCAGATATGTCCAAACATGCAAAAAGGCAATACTGAAAGTGAACAAGAAGCGCCTGGGTGGCTCAGTTGGTTAAACGTCTGATTTCTGCTCAGGTCATGATCTCACAGCTTGTGGGTTCAAGACAGTCACTGCGCTGCCTGCTGACAGCTCAGAGCCTGGAGCCTGCTTCAGATTCTGTGTCTCCCCCCCGCCTCCTCTCTCTGCATCTCCCCCACTCACACTCTATCTCTGTCTCTCAAAAATGAATAAATGTTAAAAAAAAAAAAAGTAAAAAAGAAAGAAAGGAAGGACAGACGGAAAGAAGGGAGGGAGGGAAGCAGGCAGGGAGGGAGGGAACCAAAGTCCCTGGGTTGGCGTTCAGGTAGGAACCACCATGAAGAAGGACGGTGCCAGAGGGCACAATACAAACTCAGGAAAGGTTCTACATCTGCTTAATCTGAAGTCCAGGTCTACCAAGGGATTTTACAAGAAATACAGAAAATACCATAGCAGCAGAGAAACCGAACATTTACATGCTCAAATTTTATGCTATAGGCTTCCTTCCGCACTCTAGCTTTAGTTTATAAACAGAAGGGTTGTCTTTTGAATACACAAGGTCACGTGTGCATGTACGTACAATCCAACCAAGAAATGAGTAATGAAAAGCAAAGACACTTCAAATATACTTCACAAAAAAATACTCTAAGGAGCAAGAGCTTGACGCAGTGTGAAGGGACAGACCTCTGGACTCCAGGAACGAGTCTGTTTTGGTCACTTGGTGTTGCTAGTGTAGGTGGCCAATGAGTATTTGTTGAATGACAGAATCCCAAAGGATTTTCATGGATGGGGGGCAAGTTCCAGCATTTCTGCCCTGAACCAGAAACTCAGCCCAGCAAGCAGCATTGCAGGTTTTTGTTTAGATCCAGAGGACCCTGGACAGTACTTAAAGAGGTCTGTCACAGTCTCTGGAGGCCTGGGGGGTCCGTGACGGGCAAGTACTCCCAGTGTCCATCCACGTCAGTGTGGACCCCCCTTTCCTCAAGTCTGAGGAAGAAAAGAATGGGCTTTTTAGACAGTCCTAGAATCTCCCTTCCTCATTTAGTCCCTTGGTATTTCTTTCATAAGGAGGAGGCTCTCTCTCTCGCTTTCTGCCATGTTCAATAGGTCACATGCTACCAAACCCTAGAGCTCTGAAGAAAAACGAAGATACATCTTTGGATTAAACAAAGTCACACAGTCCTATGTCTCAACGCATTTGAAATGACATTGGGCGGGGCTTCCAAAAGTAAAAGCCCACGAAGGTCCTCAGACATCCCCACATGACTGCCGGGACATCTCTGTTCTCACAGAGCCCACAGTCTGGTGCGGTCAGAGGCACACACCAACAGCCACCGTGCCCTTGTGAAATATCTAAGAAAATAACTTCTCTGAACCTCAATTTCCTCATGAGAAAACAACCAACCCAAACCCAGAAACCACGGCCTTCATGGCAGTTTTGAGGACCGAATTCAAAACAAGAAAAGATGGGAAAGTATTTCACAAGCTCGAACTGATGAGAAGGAAGTAACAAGTTTTAACTTCTTAAATCGTGGTCCCTCCAGCGTGGCAAACGTCTCCTACTTTGTCTGATGCTGCACCTGCTATCTATGAAGACTCAGCGCTCAGAACAGAAGAATCTCTACCAAACCCTAAACATTAGGCTTCAGCCAACTGATGTTCCCGATGGACAGACATACATAAACCGGGACGCTTCACGCACAGACAAATCTGGGTCCATATCATGATGCTCCGAAGAGCCAGAGGTTTAAAAAAAAAAATCTTACTGCGGGAAAAAAAATGAAACCATTTTTCAACTAGCTTCCATCCTAAGCAGACCATTTATTTGCCCTAAGAATGAGGAGCCATAGACTTGCTCCTAAATTTAATTGTAGGCCTCTCTTTGCAGACATTTTATTAAACACGCCAATCCTCCCGGCCGGCAATGCTAGTAGGTAAAAAGGGAAAATGAACTCAGTCTTGGTAAGAAAGGATCACATGACACAGCTTGGAAATCTATCCTAGGAGACGACCTGGTTCTATTATTTGTCCTGGGTTTTCCCCCCCTAATCTTTGTTGTGGCCCCCTGTTGGGGAGCAGCGTGGGAGAGGGCTGGGCAGGGTGGGGGATGTGGCCAGGTTAAGAGCAGCCCAGGCCCTGAAGAAGGGCAATATTTAGAAATTTCTGAGAAGAGAAAACGGGCTGGTCCGAATGTGTTAGACGAGACCCTCCTTCTGGCTTCAGGGCTCCCTTTGTGTTTCACCACAGGATGTGTGTTAAGATGATGTACAGCATGTTTAAATAAAACAAGAAAACAAACCAAGAAAAATGTAGCCTCGTGAAGAAGGAAAACCCCCTGAAAATACTTTACTCCGACTTCAAACATGAAATCGCATTTACAAAATAACATTTTAATGACTTAGGCGTAAATGACTCGGGAACATATGGATTAAATTTCCTTCAAAATGCATATGGCTTGAACAATTAGGGGGAACTTGCTTGGCAAAAATGAGCTTGGTTTGTAGAGCACAGCTCTGGAAAAAGGAAAAAGAAAAAAAAAAGAAGTGTGCCAAAAGGCACTTACTGTTAGCGTCCCTTTCTGGTGCTTTCTTCGGTGACGGAGTCATTGGCTACAGCAGCCATTACCTAACAAACTTGGAACATCTTTCTTGGAAATGCATTAATTCTTTTTCCTTATTTAGGCAAAGTATTCAATAAGTTTATAATAAATGTCTCTCGTTCATCCCCAATATTGCATCAAAAATAGAGGCCCACTTCTGTAAAAAATTGTTGAGCTGTCTTAGGCCCTGGGCAAACGGCTACTTCATCTTTTAGACAACAGGGATTTAGCATCTTGGGATGTTAAAACAGGGATGTTTTTATTTTCTTTTAATCTATTTGGAATAAACTTTAGAAAATACATTTTCCCCCAAAAAATTAAAGATGCAAATTTTAGGCAAAGCCCACAATAACCAGGCTCTGTTTTACTTGACCAGCCTTTTTTACTTTTTCACAAAACTTCACATGCAAACACTACCATCCTCATTGTAAGATACCTTAGCATTCATAGTGTTTACTGTTCCCAAAATGTACCCTCAAATACCAACTCATTCCATCCCGGGGGACAGTCATGATGAGTGTTCAAAGTATATTTTGTAAAGATTAAAACATAATTTAATGTTTATTTTGAGAGGGAGAGAGAGTGTGCATGAACGGGGGAGCCAGAGAAAGGAAGAGAGAGAATCCTAAGCAGGCCCCATGCTCTCAGGGCAGAGGTTGATGCAGGGCTTGAACTCACACACTGCGAGATCATGACCTGAGCTGAGATCAAGACTTGGACACTTAACCAACCGAGCCATGCAGGCACCCCTCAGTCCATTTTTTCGACAAGGAAACTGAGAGCTGAGGTTCAGATAAAGGTCATAAAGCACCAACTAGCCATTATGTAAGCACCAGCTATCCGCTCCTGTCTTGAAATCTTTTCTTGTTCATTTTTAGTAATATTTGGCAGTGGCACTCTCCAGAAGGCCTAGTCCCTTTATCCCCACATACCAGAATCTCCATTCTTCAAGGACCAGAACAAAAGCCACATGTTTCAAGATATGATCCTCGAACACTCAGTCTCTAAGTGTGACGGTCTGTGTGTGTGTCAACTGGGCTCAGCTATGGACTCCCGTTGTGCAGTCAGACGCGGATTGAGGTGTTGCAGCAAAGGTACTCAGCGGACATGACTAAAGTCCATAATCTGTTGACATGGAGGGAGACGAATCTAGATCATCCGGGTGGGCCTAGTTCAGAAAGGCCCTCGGGACCAGAGCGGAGGTTTCCCTGAAGAAGCAGGAATCCCACCTGTGGACTGCACCTTTGGCACGTGCCGGAGAGCGTCAGCCCACCCGTTCTGCAGACGAGCCTACGGATTTCAGACGGGTCTGTTCAGCACCTGTCAGTGAGCTAATTCTTTGCACCGAATCTCCTAATGTATGTCTCCCACGGGTAGTTTCTCTGGTTAAACTGGATTAACTCACCAGGTAATTCGCCCTTGCTGTTGCTATCATTTATAGAATTCTTAAAGCCATTTCTATAGCTCATTGCTATAGAAGTTCTTTGCTACTGTAAGTTCTTTGTAGGCAGCCCCACGTCTCAGGCATCCCTGTAAGCCATGCAGCGCTTAGCCTTACATGTGAATAAATATTCATCGGAAGAATTAGATTACGTAATGCAAGAGCAGAAGAGGCAGTGCTTCATCCTCCTGTGAAATAAGGAAACCTGATTCCAAAATGCTCATGGGAAACAGGACAAGCCATGGAGAGTCATAGCCTTGTAAGTGATTTCACCTAGGAGATTATCTCTGTCACCTACCAACTGGTTACCAGTTTCTCCTCACTGGACAGGCCAACCCTATGGGTGCAGGACATTTAACACCCCTGGCCCTGAGGCACTGAATGATGACCTCAATCTCTCTACTCACCCATCAGTGCAACTACAGAAAAGTCCTCACATATTTCCCAATGACCGCCCTGCAGGGGGCATACTGTGCTTATCAAAATGTACCTTCTTGTCATTAAAACAATTAACATTTATCAAAATACGGAGTGAAAAATTAAGCCAAGAATAGCTTCTTCTAAAACAAGTTGCAGAATTACGGATCCGAAAAATGAAAGATACTAAGAGGTTTTCATGAATGCTAAAAAGTGATCACATACAGAAAGCCACAGGCAGGAAGATATTTCTTTCTTCTTCTTCTTTTTTTTAATGTTTTATTTATTTTTGAGACCGAGAGAGACAGAGCATGAGAGGGGAAGGGGCAGAGAGAGAGGGAGACACAGAATCTGAAGCAGGCTCCAGGCTCCCAGCTGTCAGCACAGTGCCTGATGCGAGACTCAAACCCACGAACTGTGAGATCATGACCTGAGCCAAAGTCGGAGGCTTAACCGACTGAGCCACTCAGACGCCCCTAATTTTTTTTAACATTTATTTATTTTTGAGAGACACAGAGAGTAGGGGAGGGGCAGAGAGAGAGAGAGGGAGACACAGAATCTGAAGCAGGCTTTAGGCTCCAAGCTGTCAGCCCAGAGCCTGACACAGGGCTCAAACTCACAAGCCATGAGATCATGACCTGAGGTGAAGTTGGACACTTAACTGACTGAGCCACCCAGGTGCCCCAAGATTTCTTAACTTTAGATACTTTATCCAAGCTTATATAAGTATTTTTATTAATTCAACAAGTACTTAGGAGCCCTTCTGTAAGCCAGCAAGTATTTGTTATGAGCCCATAAGAAAACATCTAGAAAGACTTCCATGAAGTACAGAGGGTACATTTTGGGATGTTAAAATACTAGTTATGTGGCATGCACAGAATTCATTCTTCGGGACATGGGGGCCTCACAAAGAGGTAATCAATCCATCGTCTACATCACCTTCTCGAAGTGATCTGCAGACCAGCATCAGAGTATCATCCGGGAACTTGTTAGGAAAGTAAGAATTCTCAGACCCCATCCCAACCTGCTGTTTCAGGAACTCTGGGGATGGGACGTCCTGCTTAGCGTGTATCAGAGTCACCTGCACAGTCTGCTGGGACAGACTGCCGGTCTTAGCCCGGTGTTTCTGGTTCAGCAGGTCTGGGGTGGAGTCCAAGAATCTGTTATCTCTAACAAGTTCCCAAGACCCGCTTTGAGAAATGATGCCCTACACGTGCCCTAGTATGATGGCCACTGGCCACACGCGGCTATTTACATTTAAATGAATTCAAATTAAGTAAAATAAAAATTCAGTTTCTCGGCTGCATTAAATATAGTAGTCCCCCGCTCATCCATGGTTTTGCTTTCTCCTGTTTTGGGTACCCATGGTTATGCAAGGTCACAAGGCAGGTGATCCGCCTCTGACACATGGCCAGAAGGTCAAGAGTAGCTTAAGGCTACGCCATTCACCTCATTTCATCTCATCATGTAGGCATTTTATCATCTCAAGTCATCCCAAGAAGGGCAAGTACAAGACATTTTGGGAGAGAATCACATTCACACAGAGCTTTTTATTGGTGTATATTACAATCATTCTAGTTTACTGTTGTTAATCTCTTGCTGTGCCTAATTTCTCAATTAAACTTTATCATAGGTATATACGTATAGGAAAAAAACATAGCACATACAGGGTTCAGTACTATCTGTGGTTTCAGACATTCATGGGGGGGGTGTTGGTCTCAGAATGTATCCCTCAAGGATAAGGGGGCACTCCCGTACATTCCAAGGGCTCGGCACATCCAGCGAGTGGCCACCATACTGGACACCGAAGATACACACCGTGCCCACCATTGCGGAAAGTTCTACTGGACAGCGCTGTTCTGGAATTACTGATAGGTCCCCTCCAGGAGAACCGTTCCATACATAGAAAGGTGCTGCAGGCAGAGAAAAGACCAATTCCACATATTAACCTTACAATGGAAAGCACGAGGCCAGATGGTCCAAGTCAATGCGAAAACTGTTTGTGAGTGAGCCGCGTCTCACATGGGCAGCTTATGATGGGGTTTATTTATGTGACGCCAACTAAGGCTGGGAGTCCAGGAGGAGTGATGCCGCCTGTGTTATCATGCTCCTTCTCATTAGTTCTCAGGGTAGAGGAGGGGGTTAAGAAACTTAAGGCTTTAAAAGCACAGGGCCTTCAGGGCACCTGGATGGCTCAGTCAGGTAAGTGCCCAACTCTTGATTTCATCTCAGGTCACTGATCTCACAGTTTGTGAGTTTGAGCCCTGCGTTAGGCTCTGCTCGGACAGCGGGCAGTCTGCTTGGGACTCTCTTCCTCTCCCTCTTGCGCTTATGCTCTCTCTCAAGAAAAAAACAACCAAACAATCAAAAATACGTGGGTTGCCTGGGTGGCTCAGTCAGTTAAGCATCCGACTTCGGCTCAGGTCATGATCTCAGGCTCTGAGTTCGAGCCCTGTGTCCGGCTCTGTGCTGACAGCTCAGATTCTGTGTCTCCCTCTCTCTTTCTGCACCTCTCCTGCTCAAGCTCTGTCTCTCTCTCAAAAATAAATAAATGTTAAAAAAAATTAAAGTATAGGCTCTCTATTTTAACAAGATACAAAAGCAGAATCTATATGAAACCAGTCACTGTTCGTTTCCTGAAGCAGCTCTTGTCAAGGCCATTGCTGACCTTGGCTTTGCTAAGTCGAGGGACCATTTCTCAGCCGTGGTCCCATAAGTACTATGAGGGGCATTTGGCACAGCTGAGGCCTCCTCCCTCCTGACTTGTCTTCCAGGAGACGCACTCTTGTCTCCATTTTCTGCCTACTTTGGGACCGCTTCTTCTTGCTCTCCTTTGCTGGTACCTTCTTTTCTTTCCGAACTTCATGTTGGAGACCCAGGCACTTAGTCCTTGACCCTCTTTTCTGTTTATGCTCACTTCCTTGGAGATTCCATCCAGCTTCATAAAATTTAAATACAATGTACACCTCGCCAATGACCCGCAAACAGATGCCGTTTCCAGACCGCACCTAGCACCTGGCCTCACGCCAACCACCCCCTCCCTGTGGGAGCACGTGGAGCTCTCACAGACCTTACTCCCTGCAGCTCCAAGCCTGAACTTGTCCCCTAACCTGGCGAATCAGTTCTCTCTGTGTGTTCAGGTTAATGGAAACTCCAACCTCGCAGTGCCCTCAGCCAAAACCTCGGTCCCCTCTCCCTCCTCTTTCTCTTACAATAACAACTCTTGTCACACAAATCCTTCTGCATCACCTTCGAAGTGCATCCAGAAGCTGACCCCTCGCTGCTCTGACCCAAGGACTGTTCTGTCGTTGGGTTTAGGGTCCACTATCTTGAGACTGCGGTCTTAATTACATCTGTAAAGACTCTTACTCCAAATGCATTCTGATGGCATCTTTTGGGCATCATTGCTCAACCCGCTTTGCTGCCCCAGACTAGTCTCAACACAGCAGCCCAGGTGATCTTTATACAAGTTAAATTAGGTTACTCCACTGCTCAAAATTCTCTAACGGTCCTATCTTGGAGAAAGAAAAAAAAAAAAGTCCTTCAACTGGCCTAAAAGGCCCTAGGTGATATGGCCCTTCTACTTCTCTTTCCTTACCACTACCTTCCGGGCACAGACAGCATTGGCTCAGAGGAGGACACGTGGAAAGGAGTGGAGGAATGTGAGCCGTGTTTTGAGTCAGCACCCAGAGCACTTGGTTACTGACAACACTTAACGAGGAACGCGTCGGGGAGGTGGAAAGGTCTGACGAATTTGGTTTTGTACAGGCTGCATGTGAGAGGTCTTTGAGTGGGTTATATATAATTTCAGAAGCTCAGGAAGAGATCTGGGCTGAGGAAGTTGCCAGCATATACATAGTAACCGAAGCCTTGGGAGAGAAGAATACCCAGAATGAAGTCATTAGGAAAACCCGTATTCAAAAGTCGAATGCAGGTGTGTGAACCTGCCAAGGAGGCCAAGGAAAGAGGCCAGAGCAGCAGCCGGAAAGCCAGGGGAGTGGGCATCGGGTGGAAAGGGAGGCAAAAGGTAGGGTTTTAAGAAGGGGTGATTAGGTCTGGCAAGAAAACATAAAGAAAAATGACCCCAGGCCTTAACAACACCGAGGTCACTGGAGAACTTGGCTAGAGCTGTGTGGTTAGGGTAATGGCGGCCATAACATGATCGAGGAAGTGAGGCAAGATTCAGAACTGAAGAAGTGAAGACAGTGAGCAATTCGCTGGAGGGCGTCAATGGGAAGAGAGAGCAGGGTGAGTGGAAGGCAGCTATTACTGTGCTCCTTTGGGATGAGGTGGGAGGGAAGCTAGTATAGGTTTTGCTGTTGATAGGAAGGAGCCAGTGGAGGCCGATGGGATGGGGTGAAGACAGAGAGAGAAAGGGATAATCGGTAGCAAAAGATTTTTCTGAGAAATTAGGAATTAGGATAAGGAGAAGACGTCGCTGCCCAGCTGTCAGAAGGGATGAGTTAAGTATGGGTATGAGTATATGTAAGTCTGTAGCTTTCTTGATGGGAGACAGAAGTCATTACCTACAGGTGGATTCTATTTTCTTCAGGCAGTCAAGGTCAGGTGGGAGGTTGATGTGCATTTATAATAAGCTCAGGCTCCTCTATTGGGTCACGTTCCCCAATCAGACTTCGCTGCCAGATGGAGGGTCTGAGACACCCAGAGGCTGGGCTCCTCCAATCTGTGCTCGTTTCCAGACAGGTGGAAGCAGGACAGAGCAGCCAGGGCATGGACGGCATTTGTAAGACAGTACTTGAAACAAAGCACCAGAAATCTAAGCAGGGTGGGGAGGAAAGAGAAGGAATTAATGGACTGAAAAGGGGGACAAAGAACACCTGAGGCTGACTAATCAGAACATTAAGGTCACCTGAAAGTGGCTGAAACTTTAAACATTAAATCAATGAATGCTAAAAGGCCAGTATATTTCACATGAGAAGGTAAGGTGTTTTCTTTTTTTATCTACTCATTTACTTATTTTGAGAGAGAGAAAGTGTGTGTGTGTGTGTGCCAGTGAGGGAGGGGCAGAGAGAGGGAGAGAGAGGATTCCAAGCAGGCTCTGCACTGTCAGCACAAAACCTGATGCTGGGCTCGATCTCATTAATTGCAGGATCATGACCTGAGCTGAAGTTGAGCCAGCCAGGCGCCCCACAAAGTTGTTTTAGATACAGGTACCTTACTATCGAGCACCACTCTACTTCCTAACAAGGACCAGAGGGACCTTGACATTGAAGAGGTAAGAAGGAGGTACTACAATTCAAAAAATATTCCATATCTGGATTTTATACCATTAAATTACTTCTAAATGATGTGCTTTATTGAGCTCACTACAGCTGTTTCTACCCAAGTGTCCTACATGCAAGTTTTACCGGATTTCTTTTTTTTTTTTTTAATATTTTTTATTTATTTTTGAGAGACAGAGAGAGACAGAGCCAGCAGGGGAGGGTCAGAGAGAGACAGAGACACAGAATCTGAAGACAGGCTCCAGACTCGGAGCTAGCCACCAGCATAGAGCCCAATGCGGGGCTCAAACTCACAAACCGTGAGATCATGACCTGAGCCGAAGCCAGACGCTTAACCGATTGAGCCACCCAGGTGCCCCTGGATTTCTTTTTTAAAGCTACTCTCTACGCAGTGGTTCTCAACCAGGGGTGACTGTGCCCACCACCCCCAGACAATCCATTATGTCTGGGGGTATTTCAGGCTCTCATGACTAGGGGAAATGGTGCACTGCAGCCAGTGGTGAGGGGCCGGGTGTTCCCCTCACTCTACAATGCAGAGGTCAGTCCCACGCCACCCCAACAAGGAACTATTCAGCCCAAAATGTTAACCTTGCTAAAGAAAATGCAGGCTATTTACAACCAAGAGAACTCAACTGTGGATCAAATTAACTAACAAACTATCTTCAAATTTTCTGTACCGGAAACATAAAAATTGCCTAAATAAAACCAACTTCATTTTCAGAAAAGGCATCAAAATAAGTACACCAGAAGGTACAAGGTTTATATGTGTAAGAAAGCCTCTGGATACATTTGAGTTTTCCCTTCATCCTTGCCTAGCTTTCCCCATTCCCCTGTTCCTCTCTTTTCTGCGTACTGGAGAATTAACTTCCAGTGATAAATTAATCTTGACAAAATTCCTTTACCAGAAGTCAACATGAAAGTCTGAAGGATTTAGGAAGAGGGCCTTTTGCCCATATATAGAAATGATGAAAGACTAGGCCGTGGTAAATTCCAAGCAGAGTAACATAATTATAGCAAATTTATGAATGGGTCTTCTTTTCACAGTTCTCCTGTCAGGACTAATTACTTGTATTAATTAGGGCTGTCAACACATGAATATGCTTGTTGAGGCTGCTTCCTATGGTAAAATATGAGACTTGTAAATATCAAGACACTTGGAAAGATGCAAAGACTTTCATTTATTAGCAGCTCTGAATGATGTGAAAGCTCCTACGTACAATGAGCCTTGGGAATTGACTGTAAATAGACCCCAGGTTAATGAATTTGTGGTTTGTTCTTCCTTGCTTGGGCATTACTCCTGGTATATCCTGTGGATCAGATGGCCAATATATCACTGCTTTAAAGACCTGTGTCGGAAGAATAAGGGAAGAATTCCTCACGCTGCTGAAAAATTGGAAAAGAACAGCCAGGACGGTTAAGGTGACCAGGAGGGAGCAGAAGCAGAGTCTGACCACCACTTTTAACTGTATGTGACCCTGGGTAAGTGGATGAGTGACGTAGCCTCTCTGTGCCTCAGTTTCCTCACCTGAAAAATGGGGATAGTGACAGAACTTATACAGAGCTATAGTGAGCCTCAAAAGAATCAATACACGCAAGGGGCTTAGAGCACCACCTGAGTGAAGTGTGTCCTGGCTAGACCCATATTCATAATCGTGGCTATCTGGCATCGGGGTAGAAACCGAAGTGAACACTCCTAGGAGAAGATTCTTGGAGTAACACACACTGTTATGAAGAGCTTTGGAGTCAGGTCTGGATTCAGACCTCGACTCTGGTACATTTACTTTCTAAGCCTCAACTGTGCCGATCTCCCGAGTTCTCATGAAAAGTAAATGGAAAAGAAAAATGCATGTGAGGTACTTGCTTACTTCTGGTACCTAAAAGGGGCTTGCTGTCTGGTAGTGGCTTACGTGTTCATTACCATCATTATCTTTTTGGAGAAATCTCCGAAACTGAAATGGATGCTGAAAGAAAAGACTTTGGTAAGTGATCTAAGAGGAGAGAAAAAAACACATGGAAAAAGAGAACAGAAAACAAAATGGCAAGAAGAGACAGTCCCTTCGGGGCCAGGTGCCCTTCTGCTCCGGTGTCAGGCGGCCACTACCACAGGGCCATGAACAGGGTGTAGATCCCCTGCCACAAACTCCCCCATAAATCCCTCAATTACCCTGCTCACGGGTGACGAGAGACATCCGGGATTCCAACGGGTGCCCGAATGACTGCAAAGCCCAGACCTTGTTGAGGTGGGGAAGCAAGGATGCAAAGGGCTTCCTCCCAGACTGAGGGGGTCTACAGATCCTATGCTCTTTCTGCTTTGTTCCTTCTTCCCCTTTACACATAAAAGATAGTACTCAAATTCTTGGTAGGCAGAGCGTGTTCTGGCTGGTTGGCTAAACTTGACCTGATGACCACCATAAAATTCCATGAAACAATTTTAAATCAAGGTCGGTTCATCAAGTCATTGCAATTTTAATCCCGTTAAGTACCAATGTGGCAACAGTCCACAAAAGATAGACTTATTCTGTATTTTATTTGACAAAGTCCTTCCAGAGATCCTGTCTCTGACAGTGTGAAGAGAGCCTGTCCCATGGATACTGCAGAGGACATTTTGGGAATGACTAAGATGGCGTCTGCTAAGGTCCCTCCTGATTCAAATATCTTCTTTTCTGAATATAGATGGACATCCATGCTATGAAGGATTTCGACCGAAAATCCATTTCTGTATAAAAAATATCAGATCAGACAACGAATAAAATATGGTAAGTGGACCCCTAATTTTGTCTTCAAAAATTTTGCAGTACCTTAAAAACCAATCTGGCCAGGGGCGCCTGGGTGGTACAGTTGGTTAAGCGTCCGACTTTGGCTCAGGTCATGATCTCAAAGTTCGTGGGTTTGAGCCTCGCCTCTGGCTCTGTGTTGACAGCTCAGAGCCTGGAGCCTGCTTCCGATTCAATTCTCCCTCTCTCTCTGCCCTCTGTCACTCATGCTCTGTCTCTGTCTCTTAAAAATGAATAAATGTTAAGAAAAAACCCAATCTGGACAAAAGTTTATAGCATCAAAATCATATATAAGGAGAAAATCTAGTTGCAAGATGTTCTGGGTCCTTTCATAAGGATATTTGTTAAATACAGGGTAACAGAAAAATCCACCGCCATTCCTAGTGATGGAGTAAAAAGCAACCAGATCCACAGTGATCACTGGAACCTGTTAAAACTTATTTTTAAAGATATATCTCCCACCTCTCTTCCAGGTGCTAACTGCTTTTGAAGCAAATGTGGGTAGCACAGGATCCTACGGACAGTCTTCTAAGGTAGAGGGGGATCTTTAGTAATGGTCACAATGTGCTTACTGACCTTCAAAGAACTCAAGTTTCTTTTTGGATTGCATATTATGCTTAAAAATGAACTTGCATGAAATGGTAGAAACAGCTTTAAGTCAGGAGTCAGGAGTGTGATGATGTGGATTGCTGGATCTAGCCAGTAACAACCATTTCTTCCAGGGTGCACAGTGGTCAGGACCAGGCCATTCCTAACGCCCTTGCAGAGTGAAAATCCCAGGAATGAGCATGTTAACAAGAACTCTGTGCAGTTCTTCTAAGGCGAAACCACTGCCAGGGGGCTCCTAGACTAACAGTTCTGCACCGTTTCTGGAAGTGTCGGCTGAGCTCCCTTTAAAGGGCGCAGCCAAGCCGTCAGGTTATAATTGTCTCTAACTGGAGATCTCATGAACTGCCACTTCCCTAACCACTAAAAGGGCTGATGATGTCATTCCTCTAATAAGAAACATGATAAAAGGCAAAGTAATACAAAGAAAGGACTACAAGCAATAATCATGAAAATTCACACATCGCGTTAACATTCCTCATCAGTAAAAACTCAGGTCTAGAGAACAGAATAAACAAAAACGAAACATGTTACTTTAAAATGTATTACTCCATGATTTCCAATTAGAATTGGTATGTGATATAAGATGGGCTTAATGGTTTTTTTGTTTTTTTGTTACGGAGACATGTCAAGACAGTATCTTCTTGAGGCACCTGGGTGGCTCAGTCAGTTGAACGTCCGGCTTCGGCTCAGGTCATGATCTCGCAGTTTGTGGATTCAAGCCCTGCATCGGGCTCTGTGCTGACAGCTCAGCCAGAGCCTGGAGCCTGCTTCAGATTCTGTGTCTCCCTCTCTCTCTGCCCCTCCCCCACTTGTGCTCTGTCTCTGTGTCTCAAAAATAAATAAACTATATAAAAAAGTTAAAAAGTCACTGCTATGCTGACAGTGTCTTAACAAAAAAGTATCTTCTTCCCTTCTTGCTTCCATTCTTTCCTCCCTCCCTCCTTTCCTTCCTTCCTTCCTTCCCTCCCATCCCTAAATATTCCCACCAAGCAGTCCCCTTTTCACTTACTAGCAAGTCTCCCCTAGATAATAGCTATTTTTGCTGACACCTTACTGGTTCCCTCCCTCCACATGCCCTTCCTCTTTCTCCACCTGACCTGGTTCACTTAAGGCAGGAAATGTGGTCCTATCTTCATTGGAGGAAGGGGGGGCAGCTATCTTGCTCATGTGTGGCACAAGATGGGTTTTCCATATATTCTAAAAATGATATACAAAGAAATTAGAAATCTAGGTACTATTGAAATGGGTGGTATTGTCTGTACCTCCAACTTAAAAAAAACAGTGCCTACTGCGTTCTGCTAGAGGTCCCTCAGAGTGAAGCAGAGATGAATGGGAACCTCTCACCTTGATCTTCAAGGACCACTCTGTCTAAAGACTAGGTAGGGGTGCTTACAAAGCAGTCCCAGTGCCTGGGCCCATGGTGCCATCCCTGTATGCTCCTTCACCCCGAGCCCACCAGCCGCAGATTCTGATCGGAAATTTTAAAAAGCTCCCTGGGTGATTCTAACAGGCAGGTGGCTGAGTACCAGCAAAATCTCTGAAACATCTCCTCTAGCTACTTAAACACCAGTCAACCGTGTGATTGGTCTTTCTTAAATTACAGTCCTTGGATGCATCCACAGTCACCATTCACTTACTGAAACGTACTGGATGACAATGGTGATTCTGTTTTCAGAAACCGAGTGAGGTCACTGCAACCAATACATGTACTTCTCCTTGACGTCCGTGAGCCACCTCTTTCATAAAAGTCCACTCTCCTTTATTCTTAATGCTGCCTTTCCAATCTTTCCACTGAATCGGAAGATGCTATCTCCAGTTGGCTGAGTGTTACTGTGTGGGGGAAACATTTTGGGATTTCATATCCCCTGGGCTCTCACACGGAGCCCCTGAAGGCCCTGAAAGCACTCAACCATGAAACTTGCCTCACAAATTCCCATACAGACCTTAAAGTTGACCAAGAAGACATTAATTAACTTCTACTCGGAAAACTTCATTGGAAACTTTTTGATGAATATTTTACAGAAATCTAATTCACTAAAGTTTCTAATTTCATTCCAACAGGAATGAGTATAAGCACAAAAGGTCACTAAGCTAGTAAATTAAGAGAAGTGTTTCATAGGAAACTAGTACTATTATTATTAATTAAAATATGACGGGGGTGCCTGGGTGGCTCAGTCGGTTGAGTGTCCGACTTCGGCTCAGGTCATGGTCTCGCGGTTCGTGGGTTCGAGCCCCATGTTGGGCTCTGTGCTAACAGCTTACTCAGAGCCTGGAGCCTGCTTCAGATTATGTGTCTCCTTCTCTCTCTGAGCCTCCCCCATTCGCATTCTGTGTCTCTCTCTGTCTCCCAAAAGTAATGTAAAAAATTTTTTTAATAAATAAAAAACTAAAACATGATGATGACAATCCTACCAATACACAGCACGTAGACTCTGGAACTAAAACTGTATACATGCTCTTGGTTCTACCACTTACCAGCTGTGTGACTCTGGTCAGCCTTCCCTTTGCCTTGGTCTTCCCTCAAAAGGGTAAATAGTAAAACTCACTTCACTGTTGTTGGATTAAGTGAACACACATGCATGCACGCACGCACACACACACACACACACGTGGATACACATGCACAGGTCACTTACAGTGGTGCCTGTTACGATGACTTATTAAGTTCCATCTCTTCCCCAGCAGCCCAATCCCCACAGTGATCTTAAAATCCACATCTGAGGGGCACCTGGGTGTCTCAGTTGGTCGAGCATCCAACTTCAGCTCAGGTCATGATCTTGCGGTCTGAGTTCCAGCCCCACATCGGGCTCATTGCTGTCAGCCAGTCAGTGCAGAGACCACTTTCCATCCTCTGTCCCCCTCTTTCTGCCCCTTCCCTACCTGCACTCTCCCAAAAATAAATATTAAAAACAAATTCATATTTGATCTTGTTGCTCGCCTACTCAATGGCTTCCACGGTCCCCAGGACCAGGTACAACACCTGTAAAGACAATGTGCAGGGCCTTTCACCACCTGATTCCCACCTATCTTGCCACGTGGGGCCCCACCTGAAAAATATATTAGAGCCCCAGCCAATTTAGTTTCTCCAACAGGCCAATGTCTTATCTCAGGGTCTTTGTCCATTTTCTCTGCTCTCCTCTCAGTTCACAGCCTTCAGGACTCATCTCTTTCAGAGGAAACTCAAACTCCCGGATGGGCCATGGTCTGGAACCCACTAATTCAAATTTAGAGTCAATACCCAGATTGCCTGCAAACTTACGATACCATGCCTTCATTAAGGGGAGAAAGGATTCTCGGTGCCTGAGGATCCTGTCTGCCAATCTCTAAGACAAAGCAGGTGACTGCAGATTATTATGACATCACAGCCACGCAGGAGGATGAATTCCAAGTTTAAAGTAAATGCCATCCTCTCTGTGTGCCTCTGCCTCCTGTTTGCTGTAGGCGCAATTTTTTAATTCATTCCCATTTTTAAGTTGTTATTTCTCTATTTGTGTAACCGCAAAGAGCAGAGGAAGGCATGCTTTTTCAGCAAATACAAGTCTGGGTGTTTTTAAGGACGGTGCTCATTTGATCTCATTATTCTGCCAGTTAATTGACAGGAAAGAATGTCCTAATTGCTCATTAACTCTGAAGATGTCCCCCTTGTATGGTGTCAAGGTCTTAGAGACACAGGGCACACTACATCTGTAGAAACTGCTGCTTCAGGGGACGAAGCGTAAGTTGCATGCAGCTAAAAAAAAAAAAAACCCAAAACAAACAGCAGATGTTTTTGATTTTGGCTTCAAACAATCTTATCTATAAAAAGTAGAATTTGGTGGTGAGTTATTTTTTCCTCGGGCTAATAAGATGAACCACATTGATGATTAAATACTATTTTCTGGGGCCCCACGGTTTTTCACAGCCATTGCTTATGGAAACCATTCTTGGTTAGATGGTGACTGCCAAAATGGCAATGGATTTTTAAACGGTACTCCGAGGAAGGTACTCCTCAAAGGACTCCCACCCCTGTGTCCCCATATGCGGGGCTGTGATGAGTAAAACCATAACGGAAAGAAGCCATCAACACAGGCAGAGCTCAGGCCCCTTCTGCAAAGTGTTTGGAGGAAGCCGGAGGAAAACCTCTAAACAGGTTTGTCCACTTACCAGGAGGCCTGGTCTACATGCTTCTGTGATTATATAAAACATTAAAAGGGGCGCCTGGGTGGCTCAGTCCGTTAAGTGTCCGAGGTCATGATCTCACGATTTGTGAGTTTGAGCCCCACATTGGGCTCTGTGCTGACAGCTCAGAACCTGGAGCCTACTTTGAATTCTGTGTCTCTCCCTGTCTGCCTTTCCCATGCTCATGCTCTGTCTCTTTCTGTCTCTGAATAATAAAGAAATTTTTTTAAAAAACATTAAAATGATAATTGACAAATAGTTAGGGCTACCAAGGGCTAGGAAATGTCATAACTTGACAATGATCATTGTGTCAAAATTATGCTCTAAATGGGCCTTTCTGGGCCTGAGTTATCTAAATCAGGGGCTTATTTTCCTCCGTGCCCCCAAATGTCCCACCAAAAAGCGTCTTGTATGCAACAGCAAATTACGTGGGATTTAAAATGTATCTTTGTCCCAGCAGTGTGCGCCAAAAGAAGGGCCCTGCTAACCCCCGGAGACACGGCTTATTTAAAGTTATAATGAAGACAGCAGGTGCTCTATACAGATGTCACTTCTTCTAGGAGACACTTATTAAACACTTTATCTCCCTTACTGTCACTGGGCTAGCTACATTTTATGTGCTTTCAGCATCACTGCAGCCAAAAGCAAACTGTTTCCTTTTCATCTCACTGAGCTGAAAATTAAAAACAACTGGGCTCTGGGTTGTTTATGAGGATTTGCAAAGAATTCTAAATGTAGTGATTCTAGAGTCAACCCATACTGTTTTCGAGTAACACAAAACCGTATTTTGCAACACAACAACGCTCTCCCACGGAAAGCGTGCCAGGCTTCCTTCCCTGGTGACCCGAACCTCTGTGTTCCCACCACCGCACAACCTTTCGTTCAGACGAAGTGGAACAGACAGCAAAGGACCACGTTCGAAAAAATGTACAAAGCTTTACGTTTCCTACGCTGTCAGGTAAATGGAGCCGCCAGGTGTCACGGTTCTGAATTCTGTGCTAAAGGAACCTCAAACTAAGGCTGAAACCTGCATGTTCTGGAACCTTAAGAAAGCAGTCACTGCAGGGGTGCCTGGCCGGCTCAGTCGGTTGAGCGTCTGGCTTCGGCTCAGGTCATGATCTCACGGTTCGTGGGTTGGAGCCCCGCATCGGGCTCTGTGCTGACAGCTCAGATTCTGTGTCTTCCTCTCTCTCTGACCCTCTCCTGCTCGTGCTCTCTCTCTCTCCCTCTCTCTCTCAAAAATAAATAAAACATTAAAAAGAAAAGTAAATAAGAAAGCACTCACTGCAGTAGCCGGGTAGAGCTAGTTATTAATAACAGGAGCAGCGGGCCTTCTTGCCTAAAGTACATGGATCACTTTAGCCTGGAAGGTTCAGAGTAGAGATGGAAAGGGAAAGGCAAGAAGCAAAAAGGAAAAGGGGAGACTGGATCTGGAGGGACCCTGGTTTGGACACCGGGCTCTGCTCAGTCTCCTCCCTTGCTCTGACTGCCCATCAGTAGCCTGCAGAGGATGGAGGTGCATGAATGAGGGGTCTCTGCACTTCTCCACGGCCAACAACCTGCAGCCTTCCATGGGATGGGGCAGCAGGGAGCATCACAGAACAGCATGGCTAATAGGAAACATTTTTAGCAATGCCAGATTCCTTTTCATAGTTTTTTTTTCTTTAGAAAGGTTCTACATGATTTTATAGAAATTTTCGAAAAGGGAGTTTAGTCAAAACAAGAAAATAAAAGTCACCTTAATCTTATTCTTGAGAAATAAGGATAAGTGGCAGTTCATTAAATATTATCCCAATTTTTTTTACAGTACATTCACTAGGTCTTTTTTAATGGCTGAGTATTATTCTATACCGTAATTTATTTAACCTGTCCCATCTCATGGCATGATTAGACCATTTGCAGTTTTCCAAAGCAAATGATTACAATGTCATTTTAACCAGCTTAATATTTATAGTCATCTTCATAACACTGCACAATTTTGGTCCTGTGTTACAACAAAAATAGATTTAAATAACACAGATGTGACGCAGGAAGGTTTCTGGTCCCTAATTGAGATTCATGAAGATATATAAATACATAGTATGCATGACTCTCACATCTGGCTCTCCATAACTAAATACAACAGAATTATAAATAGTTCTGGACCCTTGGAGAACCGCCATGTGACGAAACTAGACCACTGCGAAAGCCATTGTGAGTCTATAATAAATGGAAACCAATGTATGACTTGATTTTTCTTACTAGCAAGACAACACAACAAGATGGATGGAAGACTGCACAACTCTGACAAAGGGGACTTTGAGAGGCAGAGCAGATGACACCAGAAATTCTCATAGGAATAATTTCCACTCCTAAGGAGCAGAAGAAATGTGTGACAGCCTGATGTAAAATTCTGATGTCTTAAGCCGTATCTAATGCGAACACATTTATTCCTTTCTGTTCTCAGTCATTTCTCCTCTAAAAGGAAAGTTACTAGAGGCCCCTGGGTGGCTCAGTCAGTTAAGCGTCCGACTTCGGCTCAGGTCGTCATCTCACAGTTTGTGGGTTCAAGCCCCGCATCAGTCTCTGTGCTGACAACTTAGAGCCTGGAGCCTGCTTCAGGTTCTGTGTGTCCCTCTCTCTCTGCCCCTCCCCCACTTACACTCTGTGTGTGTCTCTCTCTTAAAAATAAACATTAAAAACAGTTTTTTTAAAAGGAGAGCTACTAAACAAAAATAGAGCCCTATTAAAATGAATGATGCAAATATCCTTAATTAAAATGTCACTGATGTATCCATATAAAAACAGTATTTTCATGTTCACATGCTATAAATTTTGGTAGAAATGAATGACAGCCCAGAAGATTCTTTATGATTGTCTACAGTAAGTGCTTTGTTTTTATTTTGGAGTGTGCGTCCTTTAAGGTACCTGAGATGCAGGTTTCTTGTGTAAAAGGGAGTTCCTTCCCTAGAGAAAACCATTTATTTTGTGATTTTTAAACGTATCCGGATCTGTTGCTGAACCAAAAACCAAAAACCAACCAAACAGGAAGACTCGACCAATCATATGTGGACAGGTGAAGACAGCGGTAAGGGAAATGTCACTGCTATTCTGCAAGGAATACGGTCTTTCTATTTTTTTTTATTTTTTTAATGTTTTATTTATTTTTGATACAGAGAGAGACAGAGCATGAGGGGGAGGGGCAGAGAAGGAGACACAGAACTGGAAGCAGGCTCCAGGCTCTGAGCTAGCTGTCAGCACAGAGCCTGACACGGGGCTCGAACCCATGAACATGAGATCTGACCTGAGCCGAAGCTGGGTGCTTGACTGACAGAGCCACCCAGGTGCCCCGAATACGGTCTTTCTAAATGTAGCCACGCCCACGTCCCTTTTCTGTGCTCTGAATTGAGGAACATCACACAGCCAAACCGCCTCCAAGAACAAACATAACTCCAAACTCAGGTCTTGACTACGTGGAGAAAACATCTCTCCAGTCACCAACAATTCAGTGGCAGCCTAGAAATGCTTTTTCTAAACAGGCTCTGTTGTAGGACGTAAACAGCGTGCCAACTAGCGTCCCTTCTTGTCTGGCGTTTACCACTTAGAATGTGACTGTGGGCAGATCATTTAACTCCTCTGTGCCGCTACTTCACAGTCTGAAATAACGAAGATAATTACAAATGCTTCTCTTATGCGAACTTTCCTTGCCCCATGGAGAAGCACTTAATCCTTGTTGACTTGGAGAGAATTTCAGCACAACATTTGCTGTTTCTTTCTGGGCGCCTATATTATGGGGGGGCAGGGTGCAAGGATACACCTCAAATGTTATGTGGTTCTTCTCTGGGTGGAGGGCTTATGGGTTCTTTTTTGTCTTCTTTTCTCATTTGTGGTTTCCACAGTGAATACATACTGCTTTTATAACCAGAACAACAAATGTTACCCAAATTCTCAAGACCGTCACAGGTGAGCTCAGGAAGCCATCAACCCCGGTCTTAGCTCCCAGCACCGTCTCCCTCAGGACATCTGGAATTCAGGTAGAACTTCCAGAAAAGGAGTAGAGTGCTGACCATTCCGACGGCAAAACAGAAGCAGAGCCGCGCAGCCATCACAGCACACACCTCACCAGATGTTAGCACACATACATCAAATCCGTTTGTCACACTTGGTCACCCATCTTCCTTACCTCGAAAGCCAGGTGGTCTCTGCCACTGGTGACAGGGAAAAGCTGAAAGACTGTCTGTAGTCAAGTCCGGAAGGCGGAGGTGAAAACTCACTCAGAGATTCAGCCGTCGGGGGGACTAATGGGAGTTCTAGAAATGTGGGTCCAATCTAGCACCTTCCAGGGAGGTCCTGACTCCCAGGCTCCTCACACCTGCCTATTTCACACCTGCATCCCCAGGGCAGGACCCTGTCAACAATAATCAAGGCCAAGTTAACAGCCATGTATATAGATGGTACATAGATGGGATAATAAGACTCTTGGCTTCTCTGAGGCTGTTTCCTCACTGGGCAAAATCAGGTATCAGATATGATGCCTCCTATGGTCAGTGCCAGCAGATTACAGTCACATATGAAAATGGTGCTGCTTTGTCCTATTCTTTGTAATTGACTTTAAAAATAGTCTAAAAAAATTAGGCAAAGGATAACAATAACATATCCATCCCCAAGATTTAATCTCAAGTCACGTGCTTAATAGGGTAGCTCTTTACAACCCCAAATTCATCGCTGGTGTCAGAGTTAAACTCAGAGATGAAGAGGAACTATTAAGACACAGTCATGAGAAATGTTACATATATTCACTTTGATGTGTAATTACAACGCTTAAAGAGGACTCAGAAAGGCTCAAATAAAAAGAAAATAAAATCCAATTCACTGAAAGTATCAGCTAATGGGTCTACGAAACAAAGTCTGGGCCTTCAGCTAAAAATATATATATATATATATATATACTTGTATTATAGTTTAGTATAAATATGTAGGATTAGAAAGTTCCTCATACCCTCAATGGTTTAATGAGGATTTAAGATCCACTGTAATTTTAAAGCACTATTTGATATCTCTTTTCCAATTTAATACATTTTGCAGAAACAATAAGAGTTTCTGAAATCAGGTCTACATTAATAGCTTTTTGCAATTGTTTGATTTTATGGGACACTGACTATACACATAGCTTCTGATACTAAAAACTGTATAGACAGCTTGAGTATACAAACCACTGTATCAGGAAACTTGGTAGTCTATACAATTCTTATATAACTTAGGGAAGCATGGTTTTGCTGACGTGGAAAATTTCACAGATGGGTAGTAAAGTGATCAACTCAAAAGTCACTACATCACTTTCGTGGATCTAACACATTGGTGAGCTGAAGTCACGTCCGTCACTTAAATCTATTATTCAGCAAAGATGGTAAATAACAGGATTTCTTCATTTCCATAGCCTGCAGTGCTAAATGGTATCTGACGCACACAAGGGGCTCAGACACAGGTTTGCTGAGTAACAGTACGAATAATGAACTTGAGCAACACAATGAGGGTGCCAGGTAATGTTTTTGAGAACGTTACGATATGGTAGCCCAAAGCGGTCTCCAAGTGTGGGGGACGGTGGAGGGGACATGGGTGGGTGGAATTGATTCATTACAGTTCCATTTATACTTTTATTGTTAGATCTCCTCATTAGCATCTGAATAATGCCTTTTAATAAATGGTGATCGTGGGGGGTAGTAGCAGAGGAAAAATTATAAATACACATGTAACTATTACTGTCAAGTGCCCAAATCTGTTTAAATTTCATGTATCTTTCTTTCTATTTTATTATTTCGGTAACCGCAGGCTATGGTTAATATTTTAAAATCTGGGACGTCAAGAGACTCCAGCTCCTTCCCAACAGGGACCTGAACAGAACTGGAGCCCCCTCCTTTCACGATTTTTCTCCCCGGCTGGGGGATTCACGTGTTGTTTCGCAGATTTTAAAACTCATGTGCATCTGTTTCTTTACATGCACAATTTGACATCTAGACATAGTCTCGAACATCAAACTCCACTCGCCAAAGTATCTCTCAACACGCAGCGAGTAAGAACCATAATCCAAAGGAAGTGCTCTGCAATGAAACTGCTTTTAGACAATCTGGCAGATGGTACTTTTTCATTACATAGAAACTCTTCCTAGGGGAAAACATGCCAATTTACTTAAAAAAAAAAAAAGTTAAGTGGTCACACAGAATTAGCTGTACGTCTCCGTCCTGGCCCATGATGCCTCTGCCAACCCGAGCAGGCCAGCCGTGAACATTTGCATATGTTAAACACTGCCAACCGCATTATGCCTGCACTGGGCCAAGGAAGGATCATGTAATCATGCATCCGAATAAGCCACCACCATCAAAGCCATGTATTTATCGATTTGGGTCTGCCGTGGACGGCTGTGTGAGTTTCTATTCCTGAAACAGTCTTTCATCCCTAAGCACTGACACCTACAGGTCAAACACCAAAATTCCTGACAGTTCCCAGGACCATCCACCTCTCTCCAGCCACACTCCTTCTACTCAGTCCATTACCACAGAATAATGGAAAAGGAAGACAGGACCCAATTCAACTCTTTATTATAAAAAAACAATAATGATAAAATGAAGGTCTAATGAGATTCAGTCTCACCTCAGGTAAAGCTAGTTAATCAATACGCCAGGACTGAAATGCAGGCCACTCATGTTCCCCTCATTTACTCCTTGTGCTACACCAGGAGAGAGAAAAAGAATGAACATAATGTATTCCATTCTCCACAAATGTGTCCACACAATAAACAAGACAAACTCTGGTCTTATATATCCTGGTGTAACTTCAGCAAAAAGAAAAATTGTACATTTTCTTTTAACCTAAAATGTGTCTCAATTGGTCCCTATGAACACATGATGCTTACAAACAAGATTCAAAGATACTGTCAAATAATCTGTTAACAACAAAAGCACTAGATATTGATTTGGAACCTCAACATTTTCCCCCCAAAATGGCTCCCCCGGCAATTTCACATCGGGGAACTCGGAGACAAAGCACCAACCAGTTACAGTCCGAAGCCAAGACCTTTCTAGTATATTCCACCATGGTTTCACATATGGCCAACCAGCAACCCCAACTGTACCCTGTCGGGGGTGGGGGTGGGGTGACAGATCTGCTTGATTTTCACGAGAGCGCCAAAGTGTGATCGCGGCCATTTGCCTTTCAGAAAGAGTCTAAGAAAAGAAGCACAAGTTACTCCACATGTCAGCAAGGATTTCCAGCTTTAACCAAGACACATGCTCCAGGCTGGCAGATAGAAGTTGAAAAGGACACAGCTTTGTACCCAGCCGCCAGCTGAACTTGGTGGCAGGCTATTTAAAAAAATTTTTTTTAAAAAGGCACAAATTATACATAGAAGGATGTGGGGGAGGGGAGTGAGGAAAATGCAATGAGCTAATGTTCCCACTTGGCATCTGCCTTTTGACTCAAAGAAAGAGATGGCTCTTTTCCAAAATTTTTCTCTTATTGTGCTGTCAGCTGCCCCTTGGACTTGCTTATAAAAGCGGAGACTGCCAACAGAACAAGACAAGACTTCTGTTGACAGTAGTAAACGCACAAGCTCCTTGGAATAACAGGGATTCCGCGATTTCTCCTACAAAGGCTACTTTGGGATTATTATTCCTGGCATGGGCTTCGGGACGTGTATGGCCAGGTCCTGCTGAGGGCTATGCCAACAGCAAATTGGGAGGTTAAAAAGGTGCTCCCTTGATTCTTTAATTTCCTCCTCCAGGATAATTTAACTAAAGAACAGTCTGAAACTAATTGGTGCTGGATGTTTCTTGCTGGACTGGCGTTCAACCAAATGAATTTCTATTAGTTGGCCCTTTCCAATCTCAGTATTGCTCTATGACGCTAACTTCTTACTCTGAAAACTGGAAATCAAAGAGAAAAAATTAAGCATCCAGCCTTTTGAAAAAGGACTACAGATTCTGCCTACTTTGTGAGGGAAAGATCTTCAAACAAACAAACACAAAAAGGGAATAAATAAATGTACTAAAAATAATAGCTTGAAAGCCCAGTGAAGAACAAGAAATGCTTCCAGGTTCCCTCCGGGGTGTAGAAAGCTAGGGAAAGCATCACTCCTGTCCTTATAATAAACACAGATACTGGACAATCTGCCAGTTAATAACTTTCTCCGAACCATTAAGGAGTTGTGACAAGACGGCAGCTAAACTGAGGTCTAAAAGGTGCCTGACCATGTGCATACCTAGGACAGACTCTGCTGGACGCTCTGAAAAAACCACGATTGAATTGCTAAAGGCTGAGCGTGAGCAAGAGAACACTGACTATCCTCCTAGAACGTATAACGCAAAGCATACTGGGGGCTACAATATAAAAGAGTTCACAGCCACTTCTAGGCTCTTCTCAGAACCTCTTGTGGGCCTCCCAAAAGGGACGGGTGAGTCACTTCTGGTTCAGTCCTGGGAGAAAGAACAGCAGCCAGGAGAGGAAAGATTTGTTAAAAAAAAAAAAAAGACTTTCCAGATCCTTCTTTTCTATCCCTATGGAACCAAAGCCATCATTGCCTGGGAGAAAGGCAAAACCACTGTTTCCCTAAGCAGAATGGTGAAAACCTGCTGCAGCTCAGGAAAGGAGGAGGGGAGATGAAAAGGGGCCTCTAGACCTGGGGGCAGGCCAGGGACACGGAGAAGGCCACAACTCTAATCACAGGGGCACAGTCACTGCCTGCGATCAAGGCCTAATCAGAGCGTACCCGCTTGCCCGCCACCCCAGACCATGAAACCACAGGAAGCAGGGGCCGCAGTGTGCGCCCGGAGAAGGGGCAGGAGCGCGCGGGGGGCCTGCCCAAGCACAGCACGGCGGAGAGGCTGAAAGTGAAGGTCAAGCAGATGGCAAGAAAAGGTCATCAGCAAGTCGGCCCTCACCCTGAAGAACGAGGTAACCCTGGAGGAATCTGAAGTGTCTGGTGTACAGAGGGTAACCACGGCAACCCTAGCCTTTCAGTAATACTGAATTATATAACATATATATTAACATACATGTCTAAATATAATGTATTGATATAGTAGCTCACATAATCCAGAATGCAGGATGCAATGGAAAAGGCAGATAATCAGAACAGATTGGAAGATCCAGAGGTGCTGGACTAAGTCAATCTAAGTAACATTTATTGACTACTCCACCCAACCAGAGCAGAATACCCATCCGTTTCAGGGGCACATGGCGTTTTCACCAGAATGGACTATAAAATGTCACAATCAGGTGAGGCTCATCCTGGGAATGGAAACCTTCTTCAACTTTGAAAATCGAAATAATTTAAGAAGAAGAAAACAACATATAATAATCTCAACAAATGGAATTTTTTTTTTTTAATTACTACTTAGAATAGGCTACCTTCCCCTCCAAGAGAAAATACTTAGGTATAAATCTAATACATTGAGGATCTACATGTTCAAAAAATCTACTGGTATGAAAATATGATTATAACATAACACTTAAGGAAAACAAGTAAGGTACAAAATAGTATTACTATATAGTCAGAATTTTATAAAATCAACTCAAACCAAATACTTTTTGCATAGGGATAAAAAGGCTAAAAAATACTAAGGCCTTTAAAACAATGTCTCTTTGGGGGCGCCTGGGTGGCTCAGTTTGTTGGGCATTCTACTTTGGCTCAGGTCATGATCTCATGGTCCATGAGCTCTGGCCCTATGTCAGGCTCTGTGCTGACAGCTCAGGGCCTGGGGCCTGCTTCAGATTCTGAGTCTCTCTCTCTCTCTCTCTCTCTCTCTGCCCCTCCCCTACTCACACTCTGTCTCAAAAATAAGCAAACATTAAAATAAGTTAAACAATGTCTCTTTGGTTTCTTTTTAAAGTTTATTTTTTTAATTTTTATTTTGAGAGAGAGAGAAAGAGAGAGAGAGAGAATGTACATGAGCAGGGGAAGGACAGAGAGAAAATCCCAAGCAGGCTCTGCACTGTCAGTGTGGAGCCTGACACAGGCTTCGATCTCACAAACCTGGAGATCGTGACCTGAGGGAAAGAAATGAAGAGTTGGATACTCAACTGACAGAGGCCACCCAGGTGTCCCATGCTGTCTCATTCTTAATAAGACGATCACAAAGTGTTTAAAAAAAAAATAAGCCTGAAATTTATAATATAAACAATTTGTAAAGCTAATCCCTTTGTTGCCTCCTGAGCCTGTAAAATGCACTTTCTGAAGTCTCATTAGGTCAGTTTCCTTAGAACTCGTTCCATAGGCTCTTAAAACCTTTCACTGAAAATAAAGTTCTGTGGTCAAAGGAGTTTAGAAAACAGTCATTTCATAAACTGGTTTCCCAACTGCAGAATTAATGAAAATCATGCCAGTCTGGATCTTTAAAGGGATATAGTCGGCTATATTTGTATAGCTTTGCAGTGTTTCCCAAATCTATTTGGACGCAGCACTTGCGGCGGGGGGAGCCAGACAGACGGACAGGGTGGTTTCGGCTGAGCTTCCGAAGTGGGCTGCAGACATCATATTATTTTGCTTCTAAATGCTTCAGTGTGCATCTCCCAAGAGCAAGGGGCATTCTGCTGTGTACCCACGACACCATCCTCACCTCCAAGAACGTCAGAGTACTTTCCCAACAACATCTAATATCTAGTCCAAATACAGAATTCCCATTTTCCCAAAAACTGTTTTTACAGTCAGTTTTTCAAGGTGTTCCTGTTATATCTGATTGCTATGTCCTCTTAACAGAAAACAACATCCTGGGTTTTTTTCTTGACACAGATTTTTTTTTCCAGGAGACCAGTCTCGTCGAATTGCAGGAAGTGCATGTTGTGTCTCCATGGCGTTACTGAGCCTGCTCCTCTGTTCGTGTGTTTCCTGTGTACTGACACTTAGGTGGAGAGGCTCGGAGTCAGGCGGAACCCTCTGAGCAAGAATACGACGCCATGGGCCTCATCCGCCATCCTGAGACCTAACACACGCCATCTCACCCGTAACACGGCTGAGCCTGACCACTGCGTTGAGGTGATGATGCCAAATCTGTCTGCTGCAAAGGTACATTTTCCTCTCCTCACTGTCCCGTCTCTCAACAGCCTTTCAGGGGATGGTGTTTGTAGTCGTGAACCGTCTCCACAGGACCAACATTATTTCATTGGGTTTCTTACTCATTTTTATTTACCTCTTTAAAATTTCTTCACAGGGAAATTTACTTTGTGATGTACAGGTATGTGAGTTCTGACAAATACAGAGTTGTATATCCACCACAATAATCACAACACAGAATGGTCAGATCGCTTCCAAAAAATGCCCTCACACTGTCTCTCGGGGGTCCTAAGTGAAGTCTGGCAGAAAGCCTGTGCTCAGTAGCTTTGCTCCAACTGTCCTTGTCCCATAATGTCTCCTGTCTTGCCTGGTAGTGATTAAACCCCTGTGTGCTTAGAACAAAACCATGAAAATTCGTTTTAATAGAGCTCTGGGGCCCAGCCCCCAGAAGTTAGGATCCCAAGGCTCAGGGTTGCTGTTAGCAATTGTGATACTAGCAATCCATCGAGTATATGCAACGTAATGATACCAGAACGGCCCTGACTCTCTCCCTTTCCTTCTATCCGTCCTCTTTGCAACATGACTTTGCAGCTCTTGCCAGGAAGAGGTGGCTTCTATTTCCGCATCCCAGGAATCTGGACGGCGTATTTGTTTCAGTAACAAATACGACGGGATTGACAATGACCAGCCTAAGCCTTGTTTTCAGTCTCTCGGAACCCTCGGGCTAAGGCCTGATAGATGAGGCTGGGCCAGGGGGCTGGACGAGCAGGGGTGGGCGGCCTCCACCATCACCTCACATGATGGTCAGTCAGGCAAGTGAACGGGGTCACCCCGGGGTGGTCAGCTCCAGGTGACCCACTGCAGACCCCGCAGCACAGAGGCCGGGCCAAGATCACTTCGGCTTGGCCAGCTGGCCATATGCTCTAGAGCAAGACAAAATGTTTACTGTTTTTAGCTGTGTGTGTGTGTGTGTGTGTGAGAGAGAGAGAGAGAGAGAGAGAGAGAGAGAGAGAGAGAGAGAGTGAGTCTGGGTGATCTGTTACACAGTAGTAGGTGGCTTGTACACCATAATTCTGATACGCTTTACCCAAGAAATACCAACTTAATCTCTTCCTCTCCATTTCTCTTGCCACCTTTCTTTCTCATTTAGGATTTTGTTTCTTGTTCGCACCACTGCTATCATTCGACCTCCATGCACACTGCTGCTGACTGTATTCTTTAAAGTCCGAAGCCAAGTTGTCATAATTTATGCATTCTTATCATCTAGCATCATGCCTGTGCCCCCCACAGGAGCTCAGTCCTTCTCTGGGCAATGACTGCGGCCAGGTTCAGAAAGCCCGGCTCTGATCACATCCCTCCCACACACAGGGCCCTACCAGCATTCACACCACATTCTAGGTCCATTTTCTACTTGGCCAATTTAATTCTAGGACCTCTGGGCTCAGGCCACAGCAGCATCGATTTCCACTCTTCTTCCCTGTCTTCTCTTAATGCTCCCTTCGAACGGGAGGGCTGGCTGACCCCTGCCCTCACTGCCTAGTCTGTGGGACACTGACTCTCGCCGGGGAGGCCCGCCCACATCTCTGCAAACTCCATACATCCCTGAAGGTCCACATCCTCCATGAGGGTCCGGGAGCTGTGGATAATGCAGAGCTCACCCCTTCCCCTGGCCTCTATCAGTTGGCCTGAGCCTCTCTTAGCTGAGCACTTGTACCTGAGCACCTGACAGGACGGTTACCTGTTCCTTGTGGTGTCTCTCAGGGGTCTTCTCTACCCGAGACTGTGAACTTTTTGAAGAGTCCATCCTTTACCTCTCTGTGTTCCCTGTGGACCTAACACAGTCCATGAAACATCATAAGGCCTTAATAAATGCTTATTGAATGACCGAAGAGACGCTTTTTAGTTGCTAGTAGAACAAGAGTAACAGTAATAAGCCAAACTCACAATAAAGATGGCAGAATAAATACAGTGCTTTTCATATATCGGTCTGTAAACGAAGTCTTCTGGAAAGTCTGTTCGAAACACACATTCTTAGGCTCTGCCCCCAGAGAGATTGGTTCAGTCAGTCAGAAGTGGAGCCCTAAGGTTGAATCCTTATCAAGCTATGTGATCCGAGGAAAGGTTTGAGGACAACATTTTCCTAGACAGTGGAATACAGCCCGCTTTATAGATATGAATTCCAAAGCAAACTCCTTCTTTCAAGCACCTAAGAATTTTTTGTTAAGCTTCCTGACTTTAATGCCAAAGCATTGTGGCAATGAACCTATAAAAAGAACAATTTTAACAATACATACATAGTCTGGCACCTCATTAGCTTAGGTTGCTGGGAATACAGATTCACACTGCATTCTTTGTAATGACAATCTGCACATATTTTTTTTAATCTACATATCCTTTTTATAAACTATTTAAAGTTTAATTTGCGACACATAGTCCTTTTTCAGACCATCTCACCATGTGAGGCAGGCTTTAAAGTAAAAGAAGGGTGCAAAATTCCTACCTCGGTCCCAGAGACTGGCTCTTAACGCTCTCTCTAGCTGTTCCTCCTCACTCAGTCCTGCTGTGTAGGCATCATAGTTCCTGGGTACTTCTTCAGAATAACCCAGCCCGCCATAGGGGTAAGAATCTTGATATCTGGCGTAGCCTACAGGCACAACGAAAAGGTTATATAACACTGGCATGTACTGTTCTTTCCATTCTCCCTATTTTGTAAGTGAAGACAATAAAATAATTGATGTCATCATCTTGAGTACAGTAAGAATCGCCAAAAGTAAGAAAAGACGACAAATGGAAAATGCCTCCATGAGGGTTGGCAATGATGGGTCTTATCACTGTTGTACCTACAGTGCCCAACATGGAACTGGACACGCTGAGTCCTCACCTGCTGAAGAGGGAGGAGATACTAATGGAGAAGGTCTGGGTGGTCCTGAAGAGGGGACTCGTGTGGGCTATTTTCACCTGGAGTGGATTCTTACAGTTCAGAGCTACGCAATACTTGGGACACTTTTCTTCTCTGTGAAGTGCTCACGAGAGTCAAGGGAATGACTCAAATGACAGCTGATAAAGCCTTTCTGTCTGTGGCTCCATACAGTGGGAGGCAGACTACCATTTAATGCAGATACCACAGGATTTCTGTGCTGGGTATGCTACTTTGGATAGGAAGAACTACCCTGGGAGATACAAGGCAGTGTCTCTGTAATTATAACTGTATGTCAAAGAACTTGGTTTCTATTAATAGCCCTTTCAAGAAATTGGTTGCTGGATACCGCAAGAGAAGAAACGACCTACTCATTAAATAACGCTTTAAGTATCAGACTTACATACCCCATTAATAAAGGTCAATTACAGAGCAAAGTTCACATCTGCAAGGTGTTTCCATCAATCTTCTTAGGTTAGTTCGAGTCTACTCCTCACATTTCCTTTAATTGCCCACTTTTATGTAATTTGTTTGGAAGAGAATTTTTTTCTCCCCAAAGACTACCAAGCTAATTCTGGTATAATGAGAGAGAAATTAGTAGTAGTCTGTTTAGCTTTATCCCTTCTTTCCTTCCATTATCAGACCCTTTGGAGGTGAATTTTTAAAAGGTTAACTAATGTGCTTTTTGTTCTTGATGAAAATTCCTACCCCGTACTATGAGTCCTGTGTCATATGTTATATGTCTCCATATCATCCAACGTAGTATATGCCTGAGTTTAACTTCTTATTGCTTTAGTAAGACTACAGGAAAACACACACACACACACACACACACACACACACACACAAAATCAACCCCAAATAAAGGAACATTGTGGGTTAGAATCTGGTTAATTAAGATTTCATACTCAGAATATTTGATAATTGGTTCTGAGGCTATTTTAAAATTTACTTTTGTGTTGGTTATAAATAAAATGCAAGAATGAGTACATAACTGTATGATCACACTCTGCAAATGCCACTTTTAAAGCTGTTAATAGACCTTGCACCTTTTCTTTGACAAGGATGTGTCATATTTAAATTTTTACATTCATCACGGCTACAGGTAGAACTGGGGAGGGGGGAATGTAATTTTTTATCGGAATTTTGATATGAAAAGAAACTAGTCATTTATTTATACAATAGGCTTGGGTCAAAAAGTGTTTTTCAGACTCGATATTCCTAATGTGGGGTGTGACTTTATTTTATTTTTAGTAGCAAATTTGGATGTAGACTGACAGACATAGCTGAATGTCTTAATAAATTTAAATTTGAAGATAACTAAAAAATAAAAATAAAAAAATAAAAAAAATAAAATGCAAGATTAAAAGGGAAAGAGTTTATCTCCCATAAGAATTTTCAGGCACTCCAAAGGTCCTCATTTTCATAGAAACAATGAAATGATAATAAAACACACTAATCTTGTTTCGGCTGATAATCTAAAGTAATGACACATGTTTATACAAATATTTGTCATGTAAAGTATATGTGTCTATTGATTATACTTTTATAGCAGCTTTAATGGGCTGTAATTGACATATAATTCACCAACTGAAAGATACACTTCGATGGCTTTTAGTATATTCATGGAGTTGTGGCATCGCCACTACCAATATTAGGACATTTCCATCACCCCAAAAGAGAAGACTGCACCGGTTAGCTACCATCCTCTGTCCTTCCCAGCCCTAAGTGACCACTCATCTACTTTCTGTCTCTATAGCTATGACTATTCTGGACAATTATATAAATGGAATCATGTACCATGATCTGTGTCTGGCTCATTTCACTTAGTATAATGTTTTCAAGGTCCATCTACATTGTAGCATGGATCAGTATTTCATTCCTTTTTGTGGCCAAATAATATTCCACACACGATTATATCACATTCATCAACTGATAAGACATTTGAGTTATTTCCACCTTTGACTACTGTGAATAACATTCATGGACAACTTTTTATATGGACATATGTTGTCATTTCTCTTGGGTGTCTATTAATCGAGGTGAGATTCCTGGGTCACATGGAACTTCTATGTTTAACCATTTGGAAGTGACAGAATGTTCTCCACAGAAACTGTGCCATTCTACATTTATACAAAGCAATGTTTAAGGGTTCGGATTTTTCTAATCTTCAACAATGCCTGTTATGATCTATCTTTGTAATTACAGCCATCCCACTAGGTGTAAGTGGTATCTCGTTATGGTTCTGATGATTAATTTTACTGAGCATCTTTTCATGTGTTTCTTGATCATCTGTATATCTTCTTTGGAAAGCAATGTACTCAGAGCCCTTGTCCACACTTACGAATTATTACAATACTCTGCTATCTTGGTACTGTTTTACTAAATGTCCTGGAAAGTCACTCACAAAGTGAATGATTTAAGTAAACATTCAATAAAAATTTTCAGGATTTTGGGACTTAATTCTGACAAGCCTTGCTCCTAAAGCAGTAAAAAATCAGTGGAAATTTACTAAATACCTCCAATGGCCCAACTTCCACATTTTCTCTCATGTGTCCCATGTCAGAATATTAACAGTATGATATTTAAAGCAGAAGAAGGATACAAATAAAGTTCCCAAGGCCTCACAATAGTGGAGGACTGAAGCGAGATCTGGATTCAAATTTAAATGTAGACACCCTTCCTCAAACTGGTCTCTCCTCGACTTTTCTATGAAAAAAAATTTAGCTCCCACTGCTATGCTGGGGAACACCCACCACCAAGTTCCATAACCTGAGAGTAGGGAAATCTGCAGCACTGCTACAAATATTGCTTTCTGGAATTCTCACCAAAACAACAGCAACAAAACCTTTCATATAAGGGCATATGGTTAAAATATAATCAATATGTCTACTTCACGAAGAACCAAAGACAGGGGCAACTTCCAAAACATCACGGAATACTTATGGATGAGTCGTTAAATACCGTGCTAGGCTTTAGCAATCCCCGAACAGAGACACTGCCCAATTCCCTAAGAGTGCCAACTATTTTACTGCAACAGAAAGAAGCATTTTGGGCACTTTCCCATATGGCTCATTACCACTTTCAAAGCCCTATGGAATGACATTCTGTAACAGAACTTCTAAGCAGCATTTCTACCTATCTACCCTCGAAAATGTTCGGCTCAGGGTGCCTGGGTGGCTCAGTCAGTTGAGCAGCCGACTTTGGCTCAGGTCATGATCTCACAGTTTGTGGGTTCAAGCCCCGCATCAGGCTCTGTGCCTGGACCCTGCTTCGGATTCTGTGTCTCCCTCTCTCTCTGCCCCTCCCATGTTCATGCTCTGTCTCTCTGTTACTAATAAATAAATATTTAAAAAATTTTTAAAAATAAAAGAAGAAAACGTTCAGCTAATTCAAAACCCAAAATAACTCCAAAACTCTGACTGTACACCTACGCAGATATCAGAATTACTGCCTACATCGACAGAGTTTCGATTACCAGGTAAATTTGCTACAATTTGAGGCAACATTTTCTTGACATAGAAAAAACATTTTTCTTCATGTTATTTCTCCTTTAAGAAACAACCCAGCAGTGCCTTAATGAAATAAAGTCTACAACTCTAAGCATCTGAATATTATAAAATCTAATTTGGTACTTGTCAGACAAAACATAGGGAGAAAAAGGGAAAGCTTCAGTAAGTTAAGTCAAAAAGACTAGTGCAGTTAAAGGTTCTCTATCATCAGTCATAAATCATCACGAAGACCAAAACTCCCATCAATATCTATTATAATGAGAACAGGTCCCCTAGGACAAAAAATTTTCTTCAGCTGTTCCACTGGCCCAATCAGATATTTTTAAATCTTCATAATAAACATGGCTGAAAAGACCCAACCGTCAAACACTTAAGATAAATAAGTTTAAATTATATCCTGCAATGAATACCAGTTTAATATTCTTTTGTCGCCATATACTTTGGCTCTGCAGTAAAAGAAATTCTGGTTATCATTATTCTATTAACTACTCCATCTGTTCCTTATCCACATACCAGGATTTCATGGCAAAAGAGATCAAGAAACACCACTAAGATTAGAAAAATTGGTAACAGCTTTTTAAACATTCATGAGCTTCTTTGACCTATAAAAGACTCTTGCAGCTAAGGACGCCATATTAAAAATAAATCATTACTTGTAAGAGATACATATGCCCTCATGCAAGTTCCCTAGATGACCATTAGCATGGCCACCCGGCCTTATGTAGCTCTGCTTTTGAAGAAATCCAGTCACTTCAGAGGAAGGAATATACATATGGTAATCGAACAGGGAATAAGAGAGAAAGGTAAAAGAGGCTTTTATTTTCGCCTTTAATTCTCTGGTCTGTGTGTCTGCTGTGTGTATGCCTCTTCCGTATAAAGGAGGAAAGGAGCAGGGTTCCCTTTTTACTATTTTTTCTTAATAAGTGCCAAAAAAAGAAAAAGAGGAAAGAGAAGACAGTCAGGGGAACTAGGATAAATCAGCAGACGGTGCAGGCCATCTCCCATCCCTGTATGATAGAAACAGCAGAGGCTAGGAATCAGTGAGTGGCGTTCTGGTCCTGGTTTTATCACCATCTGTAGGACTTCAGCCAAATTACTTAACATTCCTCGACTTCAATTTCCCAGCTGTCAAATGAGACCTTAGGACTAGGTGATCTATGATAGTTTTAAGACATGTCTGCACATGTCTTATTCTCTTTGTCCAGAGGAACATTCCTGTTACTTTTGGGGATTTAATAAATCAACCAGGAGAAAATCCTTTTTTCCTCTACCAATGCCCAGGTGTTAGAGGCCAGGTTCTACTCTTTTCTACTCTGCCAGGTAGAGGGAACAAAGTCAACAGGTGAGAAGTCACAATGGGAGAGGGGACCGAAATGCATCTTCCTGTTCAACCCACCACTTCCTAGTTACGTGGGCCAATAAAGCTCTTCTAATTAAATCAGTGTACATGGGTCTCCATAACCAAGAATGGGAAGGAATCAATGTTCTCCCAAATGAGTATACTTATCAGTTTAGTCAGTAACCACGCATCGTACTTCTCTTTAGGTGAATCCACAGACAGAGGGAGGTGAGCTCGCATTGCCATATATATATATATATATATATATGTATATAGTCAGGATTGATAATCATGATCCAAACCTTTTTAACTACATCCCACACAGAGCTTGACTGTAACTCCAATAGGCTCACGCCACTGATTAAATCCTCCAGTGGCACTCCAGCACATTCTGGATAACCTCAAACAGGCTCTTTAGTAAAAGCCTGATAATCCCTTTCTTCCCATTGCTTTGCTTAACTTCTACTTATTCATTCCAAGACCCTATCCTTCACTTCTTCCGAATAACCTTCACCAACTGCCACCGTTCTCCTCCCTCTCGGCCTGAACACTGAATGCATCATGCTAATTCTGCTGAAATGGATTTCTACCTCTGCTAGAAAGAAGTCATTGGAACTAAACTAGCCCTTCCATCAAAAACCTGGAGAAAATATCTGAAACAAATGTTAGCGGATGCTTTATAACAGGCAATCCAAGATTTTGAACCTTGAGAGAAAGGAAATGAGCCTGGAGGTGCTTTCCCAGACTGTGGTACAGGGAAAGGAGACACAAGCAGGTACAGCAGGTACCAGAGAAGCCTTTAGAAATCTGCACATATGTTTGCATCTGCTACAATACACACTGATTTTTCTCCTGGTTGCGGGTCATGATTTTTGTTTGGTAAGTTTTGATTGGATACTAGACATTGTGTATTTTGTGGTGTTGAATTTATCTTATTTAAGAGAAAACAACTTTGTTCAGGCACAGTTAAGTTTTTTGAGGATCAGTTTGATCCCTCTGGCACTTGCTTTTAAGTTCTTTACTGGTCTAAAGTAACTTTTATTCTATGGTTAATTCTGTGCTACTACTGAGGTGTCACTTTTCTGGCGTCCCTCCTGAATGTCCGTTGTTCAGCAAGGGCTTTCTGTTCTGGCTGGGTGGGAAGCAAAGGTCTCCCAGCCCTGCCTGAGCTCTGGGAACTGTTCAACTTGCAGCTTTTCATTCTTCTCCTGGTCTCATGGAATTTCACCCACACATGCATAGCTTAATAATTTAGTAAAATCTCCAGAGGACCCATGCAGATTTCTGAAGGTTTCTCTGTACCTACATAACCTGCCATAGAAATATCAAGTTACTCATGAGAAGTGGAGGCATGAGACTGGGCCAAATAGCACAGATGATCTGAAAACTGAACTGACATTGGAACCTAATCATCTACAGAAGGAGAGACAGAATTTATGGTCTAAATGTAAACAGGGTGACTGCCTGCACAAACAAAAATGTCACTATTTTATAGACGATTTTCACAGGATCTGGAATCTCACAATAGTCAGAAAAGTCACTCTCGAAATTACTGGTAATCCCAAACTAAAACAGAACAGAAGACAGTGACCAATTCTCAGGAGAAAAAGATAATCAACAGATACCAGCCCCATGAGCGGACTCAGAGGTTGGAATTATAAGACAGACTTTAAAGACAATCCAATGACCAATTACCAATGACCATGCTCTATGAGATAAAGGTGAACACTCTTGAAATGAATGGAGAGATAGTTTTCAGCAGAGACAGAAATTATAAAAGAGAACCAAATAGAAAGTTTAGAACTCAATAACACGGTATTGTAAAAAACCATACGGTAGGTTCAATAGCAGAATGGAGAGGACAGGGGAAAGAGACCATGAGCTTGAAGATAAATCAGCAAAAGTTATCCAAAGTACAGAACACAAAGGGAAGAAGATTGAAAAAAAAAAGAGCCTGAAGGGCTTGAGTAACACTATCAAAATGTTCAGATTTCATGTCATTAAAGTCTCAGAAGAAGAGGAGAAAGCGACTGGAGAAAAAACATTTGTACAGCTAATATCTGAAACCCTCCCAAATTCAGTGAAAGACAAAATACATGAGGCAAAAACTGACCAAATTAAAAGGAGATCCAGATAGTTCCATAATCATAGTTTGAGATTTTAACCCCCCTCTCTCAGCATTGACAGAAAACTTAGGTTAGCAGGATCAGTAAGACATGGAAGACACACACACACACACACACACACACACACAACACAACACATATAAACACACACAGACACCCTAATACATATAATTCTCTGTACCTACATTACTCAAGCCAGGGGTCACAAGTCTAAAACTGTGGTCCAAATCCAGCCCACGGTCTATTTTTGTAAATCAGGTTTCACTGCAACACAGCCACACTCAATGGTCTCTGGTTGCTTTCATGTTACAAGGACAAGCTGTCACAGAGACCACGTGGCCATCAAAGCCTTCCGAGTCTACAACAGTAGCTATCTGGCTCCTCACAGAAAAGGCTGCCGACCCCGGCTGTAGGCTACAACGGGTCTCCAGTGGAATGACTCTAAAAGACACCTAGACTTCCCCACCTATGGCTCCTTTAACACCTGTCTGCAAGAACTGGTCCCAAGCACCACAGGGCAGCCTCTGAACATGGCACGTGCGGGCCTTGGTCTAAAACAGGTCATGTGCTTTAACAGGAAGGGCTTGCTACATATTTGTAAACCATTTAGGAAAAATAGATTCTCTTCTTTGAGTCACATGGTATTAACTATTCGAGGAACGTCTACCTTAGCCTCTTAGGCATGAGTCCTCTTGAATATGTATGTGGGGTGGACTGTGGAAAAGAATCGATCTGAAACTAACTTCTAACACTTCATGGGCAGCGTGGACTTGGAGACTGCGAATCTAGTACTAGATTCGGATCTGGTATGAATGTTACCACGTCTGAGAGAACTCATACCAATCGTACAATCTTCTGAGGCCACAGTAACCTCCTCCCCCAGCTTTCCTTACCAACTCCCCCAAATATGCTCCCTGGACTGTGGCTCCATCTAGGCGTGTTGGTGGCACATGTACACACCTGTGGACTATTCTACAACAGCACAAGCTAGGATTACCTTAATGTAGCTCCGTGGTGGCAAACGCGGTCATTTCTTAAAATAAAATGTATTAAACGCAATAAGGTGCTTACCTGCACTATTAAAGTAGGACTGCTGTCCTGGGTGATGAACACGGGAGGGAAAATTGCCTATATGTGAAGGAAAGAGACATTTTAATTGTAGCCATAAGGATCCCTCCACCCGCAGCCCAGCTTTACGGAGGTCTGACGACAAATAAACTGCATGTATTTGGGTTGGACAACATTAATTTTAAAAGATACATAACATGATGATTTAATATACATATACGTATGAAATTACTGCTACACTCAAGTTAATTAACACCTATCACCTCACAGAGTTACCATTTTGTGTGTGTGAACATAAGATCTACTCTCAGTAAATTTCAAGTATAGGATACGGGGTTATTAACTACGTCACCACACAGTATGTCAGAGCCCCATAATTTATTCATCTTCTAACTAGAAGTTTGTGCCCTTTGACCAACACCTCCCCATTTCTCTCATGTCCCGAGCCCTTGGCAACCACTGTTCTCCTCTTTGATTCTAGGAGCTCCACTTTTTTAGATTTTACATGTAAGTGAGATCATATAGCATCTCTCTTTCTCTCTCTGGCTTACTTCACTCGGTATAATGAATGTCTTCTGGGTTCATCCATGTTGTCACAAACAACAGGATTTCCTTCTTCTCTATAATTGACTAATTCCACTACACACACACACACACACCCACACACACACACTCATCTTCTTTATCCATTTACCTGATGGACAGTCACCCTATCTTGGCTATCGTGAATAATGCTGTAAGGAACATAGGAGCGTGAATATCTCTTCAAGACGCTGATCTCATTTCCTTTGGATATCTACTCAGAAGTGGGATCGCTATATCCTAAGGTATTCCATTTTTAATTCTTTGAGGAACCTCCATACTGACTGTACCAGTTTACATCCTCATCAACAGTGCACAAGCATTTCCTTTTCTCTACATCCTCCACCAATGCTTAGGATCTCTTGTCTCGTTGATAACCACCATCCTAACACCTCCCCATTTCAATCTGCATTACAAAGTCAGAGAAATCAAAACAGTAAGGTACTGGGCATAAAGACAGCCACATCCATCGACCAATGGAACAAAACAACCATATTAACTGATGATCTTTCCAATAATTAGGAGGTCTTTATAACATGGCCAAGGTCATTTCAAATGATTTCTAAACAACTGTTAAAATAAACTCCCTTTCATTTGGGGCCAGCCCTATCCGGAACAGGTTATGGGGTACCCTCTGCAGTTCCTCAGAGGTTCCTGTTGACCTAACCTAAGACTGTTAGGGGAGCCATGGTTCCTGCCCTTCTAAAGGGCCTTTCCCCTTCCTTGTCCCTAAAACGGCAACAGGACAGTGCATTCTGCTGTCCTGAAACTGCTTGAGGGAGGTGGCATGGGCAGTGACAGGCCCAGCTGCAGGGCGATGCTCCGTCTCCAGGGGTTCTCAGACAGATGCACTTAGCTACTTTCCACAGGGTTCCTGTGGAAATTCTCAGGTCACTCTAGATCTTTCTCTGGCCTCACCGGAAAAAAGGCAGAGAGATTATAAGTTCTTTGTAAATAGCACTGCATGTCTGTTTCAGCTTTTAGTATCTAATTTTCTATTGTATCACTTTGAAAACAACATGATGTAAAAAATACGTCTCCCCAGATCACAGGCAAAATTTAAGAAGGAAAACTAAGAGTTGAAATGGTATAATCATGGGGGGAAATCCTCTTTAAAATCAAACTACTTCCCTATATTCTATAAGAAAGCTTTACAAATCACTTCAACTTCAGATACACATAGAAAACCACACAAATTTGGGGGCGCCTGACTGGCTCCATGGGTAGAACATGCGACTCTTGATCTTGGGGCTATGAGTTCAAGCCCCATGTTGGGTGTGGAGATAGCTTAAAAATAAAATCTTTCAGGGTGCCTTGGTGGATCAGTCAGTTGGGCATCCAGCTTCGGCTCAGGTCATGATCTCCTGGTTCGTGGGTTCGAGTCCAGCGTCAGGCTCTGTGCTGACAGCTAGCTCAGAGCCTAGAGCCTGCTTCAGATTCTGCGTCTCCCTCTCTCTCTGACCCTCCCCTGCTCACACTGTCTCTCTCTCTCTCAAAAATAAATTTAAAAGCATTTTTAAAATTTCAATAAAATCTTTTTAAAAAATGAAAGAAAACATTAAACTCTCAAGAAACATTCCTTTTCCTTCATCAGTACTAAGGAGCATTGGGGCTACAAAGCTCATTTCTACATTTCCATAATTAAGTTGTACTGACAATACAATGAAACCGGACATTTTCAATAAATGCAGTTCCTCCCGACTCCTCCGAGCGCACACACCGGAAACACAGTAATAAGCAAATGTAGGGAAACGGGAATCTCTTTAGACGTAACACAGCCTGTAAAACTCATCTGAAAGTGGGCACAACCCGCTAATAAAGACGGCAGCATAGTGCCTGGGAAGCTTTCTAATATCATGAATATTATATGGATCTCAAGAATACCAGTCATCGGCACAAACTGTGAAAACAAATTATTTATGGTTCAAGGAAAGGTAAAATAGTCTCAGAAGGTTTCCTATGAATAAAAGATGAAATATCGGAACTCATATGGTCTATAAAACAAGTGTCTGCAAAATAGTTTTCCTAGAAGTCAAACACAGTATAGCATTTTAAATGAAGAGGGCTAAAAAATTCATGTATTTCTAAATAAAGTATTTTCATTGGGCATCAATTTGACAGAAAAAAAAAAAAAAAAAGCCAAACCAACAAAAACCAGAAAGACAAGAAAACAAATTTTACAGGCAGAAGCCATGCTTTAAGCCATAGCGCACTTGCTTTGGCCATACATGAATATGCATCTCACCCACCGAGAACCTAGGGGTCATTCTAGATTCTTGCAAATGCCGACCCTATACTTTGGCACAGATTTGATTTCCTTCTGTAACTTTTCCTTGCATTTATATTAATTTGTGGATGATTACGGAAGAATGCATTATCTTAAATCCATTTTAGGGGCGCTGGGGTGGTTGAGTCAGTTAAGCATCCGACTTCGGCTCAGGTCAGAGCCTCAAGGTTCATTAAGTTCAAGCCCCGCACTGGGCTCTGTGCTGACAGCTCAGAGCCTGGAGCCTGCTTTCAGATTCTGTGTCTCCCTCTCTCTGCCCCTCCCCTGCTTATGTTCTCTCTCTCTCTCAAGAATAAATAAAAAACATTAAAATTTTTTTAATTAAAAAAAAAAACCATTTTAGTCCCTCGCATTCTCAAGAAAATCGAGGTTTCTGTGAGTGCTCTTAATGCTGCAGGTAAAGACACCACAATGTGTCCCCTACAAAAGCTTCTGGCTCACAAGTTGGGTTTGCAGACTCTTCTGCAGGGCAGTGTGGGCCGCGTGTGTGACAGCTGTTTGGCCCCTTGGTTTTAAAAAGAGCCTATTAGGGAATTCCTAAGCTGAACCACAGGGACACTTGGGGTTGCTTCTGTTTCCATTAAAATCCAGTTTCCATTAAAATTAAGATGAACTTCCAACCTGCTGTCAGGCCCGGGGTGTTCTGTTCTGTACCTGCACACATTTCCATGACTTTCTTCAGAGGCCCAAGCGTGTACATCAGTCCGACGAGAATCCCGGCCAGATGCCCAGCGAAGGAAGTCCTAGGAGAGAAGGAGGCCCTTTGTGAGTATTTGCTCTGCGCTGATGAGACGCATTCTGTCTTCTCATTAGGCCAGGGCATGGCAATTGGTCACAGTCTACAGGCTTTGCTCCCCCACCACGTCCTTCGTGCTGAGCAGCATTTAACTCTGTCCAAAGAACATTTCCTACCTTAAAAAAGAAAAGAAAAAGTACAAGGCATAACCACCACCACGTTTCAGTTGCAGTTACTGCTGGCCCCCTTCACAGCGGTGGAAGCATTCTGTCAAGACAAACCCATCTATTTCTTCCCGTGTTTCTCTGTGGCTCTTATCCCAAAAGATAAGTGAAATCCGCTTTCTCTGAGTTACATCTCAAATTATCCAGGCCTTGTGAGGCCCCGTATGTCCCCGTGTAGCGCTGACGAGTGAGGCGAAGAGCAGGAGAAACCAGCAGAGGAAACCGAGGTGTCCGCACCCCTCCCCCTAAAGCTGCCTTCAGGCCCTCCGCCGAAAGAGACAAAAATGTAAACTTCAAGCTTGAAAGATGAGGTAGGGCATTAAATTGGTTCCATTCTTCTTAAAGTGCCATCTAAGATGGGCAGTCACTTATAAGAGACTCAGCAAGCCCCACCTAAGTCTTTGGTGAAGGAGTAAAAGAATAAATGAAGGAAAATCACCTAGCTGTCTACCCCCCACCCCCGCTCTTGCTCTCAGTGGATCTCACACTCCGCCATCAGCTGTTCTAGAACAGCAGGCCCGCCACGTTCATAGCCATCCAGTGAAACTCAGGGACTCATCTGCTTACAGGTCACCCCAGCCTGCGGTCAAGGCCACCCAGCACTTGGCCTCGCTCGTCCCTTCCCTCCACTCTGATAGCCCACTAAGCCCGTCACCGCACCCCACCACCAGACCCCCACGGGCTCAGAGGTGACCACAGGCTGAGCTGAATGGCAGGCACATCTGTCATAAAAATCACGTCCCTCCTCCCTCCCACTGTCTTCCCTCCGCAGCATTGCTTCTGCCTCTACAGCAGCACGTACTCAGCCTGCTGGGCAGAGAAGTGTTTACACATCGGCACGGCTATCTGTCTGTCTCTCTTTGTCTCTTACAAATTCTCTGAGGGCAGCAATGATGTCTTCTTATTCATCTGGTACGCTACATTCGAAACTAAAAACAAACAAATGGTCAAGAGTATGAATATTTCCACAGTTTGGGGAAGTAGTGACCCTCGTTCCAGAAAGTCCTTAAGGGAGCCAGATGTAAACTACCAGAGCACAGTGATTTCTGTCATTTCCACATATGTATGACACGCTCTGAGGGCTGTGCCTGGCACTGGAAGACACTCGAACATGGGTTGAACGAATGATTCGAGTGTCCAGGACACCCGGAGAAAGCTAAAGCCGTCACATCTTCATCGTAGCGCACCCCCTGAGCCACGGTGGTGATGGAGCTGGGGGGCTGATGTGCAGCCCCCCTCGGCAGGCCCAGAATCAAAGCCAACACACTTGGCCTACCCAGCAGCAACCGACAGGGCAAAGGCCCTGGAAAATCACTGGCAAGATGGCCATGAGTCACTGTCACTGTCTTAGAGCTGGCGAGACTCGTTGGGTCCCAGGGAAAGAAGAGGCCATGGAGGGAGGATGGAACTGCTATTCGCTCCATTAGCCAATTCACTCCCACTACTGCCCGAACGAGCTCCTGCCAACGTCCACACGTGCACGCATGCCCATACACACTCTGCACGCGTGCGCACACATACTCGCCCCCCCCCCACAATCATCCCTTCAAGAGAGCTATTATCTTCATCAAATAGATTTACCTCAAAGTATGTGTAACCTGATAATAAAAACATAGGATCAGACCCTTGGGTTCCCATTTTCAGGGGAAGAATAGCATGAGCTGTGCTTTTCTTTAGCTTTTCAACAAAAAAATAAAATTGTGCTTATTTTATTCTATTTTTAGGCCACATAAGACCCTTCAAATAGTTCTAGGAATGGCAGAGAAAGTGGTAGTTTGAGGGATACAAAGAAGAGGCCAGAATCAATTTTTTAAAAATAGTAACCTCAATTTCACTGAGAAGAAAATCGTATCAATGTTATTTTAAACTTTTTAACCCAATGTTCACGGTAAATCGTACAGATATAAAATAACATGGGAGAAAATTTCAATTTAAAACTCCAACCTATGAAACAATCAATCCTGCACTTCATTTACAATTTAGAGTGCAATACAGTGAAATGGATTTCTTATCTTTCTAAATGAGTTTGCAGAAGTTCAAGTATAGTTGAATTGTCCTAATGTAATTATGCATAACCGGGGCTGGAAGGCTGACAGACCAGGGTCCATATTCCACTCTCATCCCACAGTCCGCATTTTCACACAAGTCCCATCTCAAAACGGTCCTTACCATTTAAGCTCTACACAGGTGTTCTTTCCTTAAAATAAGAGATTATGATCGTATCAACCAAAACTGAGAATTTCTCTACGTAACACACACAAAAAGGGAGATGCCACCAATGAAAAAGGAAATCAAGGCTCATTTCGAGTGGCAGTTACCTTTCTCCATGCCGTCAGTAACCATTTCACAGACCACCTCTCTTGCCCTGTGTCCTGAGAGAGGAGATGAATCTGCAGGCAGGAAACGGGACTGGAGACTTGACTCCTTCCCAGCAGGCAGGGCGCCCCAGGCCTAGCACCTGGGCACTTCGTCCCTGCCCCTGGGGGTGCTGCGGGGCCACAAGGAGGCCCTGGGCTTTGGAGGAAGACAGTTAACAGTTTCAGAAGTAGACTGCGCTATCATAATCATAACTGTATACATAAAACTGATGTTGTGATGTTTGCACCATCCGAGGAGGCCCATGGTTTCAGAGCATCTGTCCTCAGAGTATGTGCCCTACTCTGTTCTTAGTTACACCCACAGGCTGCTGCCCCATGCGGGAGGCTCCTAGGAAACAGCTTCTTCGGGACCTGACTAGGTCTTTTGCTAGGACTGAGGATTTGGCGATGGCCTGCCACCCTCCATCCTAATTCAAAGTAATTCTCGGGGACAGGACTGCCCTCTTCAACCCAATACCCATGACCTTACTAGGGCAGTAAACACCCTGACACAAGCACTCAACCAATGACTGGAGGAACGGAGTCGTGGAATTAAAACTGCATATAAAATACACATGTCTAATACATGTTCCAGCTGCATTATAAAAATGCAAGTTAAGCATGGTCACCAATTAACAACTGTTTTCATATCAGATCTCATCTAGAGAGATAATGACTAAACAGACATTGTCTTCATCCTGAGTACTTGGACAACACAGTACACAAAACGCCCTGTCAATTAACAAAACAGCAGCACTAAATCTACTTTTACATCCCCAAACCGCTCACTTAGAAGCTTTATTTCTTCTGATAGCTCAATGGTGACTCCCTTTAGAAATCATAATGGCAATAATCAAACACTGACTGATGGCAAGGTACAGTCTCAGAGGCCAGACACATTGCTGCCAAGTCCAGTCACACAGGTTGTGCACCACACAAACGGACTATAATGAGAAGAAATGCCATTTGTCTGGGGTCTCGAGGGTTTCACAAAGATCCAATATTCAAATCCAGATCATCACTTCTCACCTTCTCAACATGTAATTTCGTTTTAATAGGGGAGCTATATCTTAATCCAGTAGTTCTTAAGTTTGTTCAGGTTCTAAGCCCCTTTCAACGTCTGATGAAAGCCACAAATCCTGCCTGCAGGAAAATTACACATACACAAAATACATCACCTATTATTTTAAGAAGGTCACGGATGGCTTGAATTCTAGCCATGGACCTCCGGTTAAAGACCGTTGCCTGAAGCGAAACGAATTCATCACAAATGGGAGAATTTCAAACCCCAGCACCAAGTCTAAACATTTCGCTTGTGCTCAAATCCTAAGACGGGGGCAGCCATCTGTCTGGATTACGTAAATTTATTAACACACGCCATCTCCCGGCTGTGCCGCTGCTCTGTAACGGTGCGCCCTACTCCTAGATTCTGGTTCCTTCCCACCCAAATCCGACTCTTAGCCATTCTTCCAGCTCCTCTCTGTATGTCTGAAAAGGTCTTTCATTTCAGTCTCCCAGTCTGTCCAGAGGTACAGAATCAAGCACTGCTGCTAAAAAATCTAAGTTGGCCAGTCCTCCATCTGTCTTCTCTCTTGGCTTTTCAGATTTTCTCTTTATTCTGGATACACTGCTGTTAATACCACAATCACTCCAGTAGTAGACTTACGTTCTTCTACAATCCTGAAAATCTTCAGCTGTTATTTTTGTCGTATGGACCTCCAGAGACACAGTGCTGACCCAGAATTGGGGCTCAGTTTTTTGTGTTTGTAGGGAAAAAACTAAAAGACACACACACACACACACAACTTGAAAAGTTAAAAAATCAAATCAGTGTTGGTGTGCATTACTGACAAGGGATAGTGATGGTAATTCTGGCCCAAAACTGAGATGAAGATATTAGCGTGTGTTATATGTCAAACGTCTTTCAGTGAAGCTGAGAAGACGAGTGTGGACTTCAGTTATGCAAACTACATGCAGATACTATTAACTCCAGGACGGAGCGTTCTTTCCCATCATGCCGACGTAAACTGTTTCTTACTCCTTTGAGAGGCGACTTAGAAGGTTAAGCTAAGTGGTTATGCAAAATGTTCATGCTCCCATGTGCCACTGTTAAGGAATCAAAAGCCAAAGCTATGATTGAAAGCTGTGACAAGCTATAAAGGTCCTCCTCTGCTAAATGGCAAATTCTTTCCACAGCTGAAGAAGCTGCCATCTCAGGCGTAGCTCAGAAAGCAGAAAATGTATTACCCTAAGACATAACCTCCTGGTGTATGCAGAGCAAACGACCTCATTAGGGACGTAACTTAATGGAGACACGGTGTTAGACAAGGCAAGAGATCTAGGGAAGGGAAGAGGCAGTGAGCCAGAAGGGGGTTACTGGATCCCACGTTCCGTAATGCCCTCCTGTGAAAGCAGTTTATGCCAGGCCGGAACTGCACAGATCAGAAGTTCTTCACTGTTTTGGGGATCTTAGTAAACGGTCCTAATAAGCTGGCCTAAGAGTAGCAAGATGTGGTGAGAATTTTTTCAGGGTTTTGAACATTCGTGCCACCAGGAAAGACCTTGATAAGACTGCTTCTTCCCAAGAGAAACAGTTCTTAAACTGGTTTCGGTCCTGGATGCTCTCTTCAACCACTGTGCCAGGATGGGTCTTTGGATTGCAGTTTGGGAGAGACTTGGCCTATACGTCCTTTCTCTTTACCACATTCCCTGGCACCTCATTCCTACCACCTCTGGCTCCAGAAGTAAAAACTAGTCCTCTTCCAATATTATATTCCCTCCCCAAGGGAGGCACTGAGATATTGGCCATGTAACCCCTAATATCCATGTGCCTTTATTAAACATGGCAACCACCCTGGGCCAAGGGCTGGGAGCTGACCACTGACAGTTACTGGAGTCCTAGATAAACATGATCTGGACAAAAACAAGAGTGTTGGAAAGGCATAAAAGGTCCTTCTTACAAAAGGGCTTCCAAGATAAAGGATGATGTCTTGTCATTCCCTGGCTCTCAAGCCCTTGCCCTTCAGCCTGGCAGCAAGAGAACTCCATGAGCTGATCCAGGAAGGTAGCGGTCATTCATTCATTCATTCATTCATCAAATATGTACTGACTGATGATTACATAAATAAGACAAACACGGTCACCGCCTCATGGAGCTTACAATCTGGGGGGGGCACACACACTCTCTAACTGTCAACTGCTTAAATGTATGGAAGTGACTCTACTTTCCCTAGAGTCGTCTGGGAAAAGCACACGTGTAAGAGCCATGAGGCTGGGAAGAGCCGGTACGCTTTAGGTGGCTGGAGCCTGGTGCGTGAGCACAAGGACATCCTGCGGCATGAGATGAATTTGGAAAGTGGGGCAAACATATAGGCCCCATGTGCCAAGGGGAGGAGTTTGGGTTGTTCCCTGTACACTGGGAGGCCACCAGAGAATTTTAAATGGGAGAATTTTTCAGAATGATCTATTCTGTCCAGTAGGAGAGCAGATCCCAGAGGGGCAGGAAGAGCCAGTGGAGCAGAGCAGTAAGGAGCGAATGTGGCTCAGATGAAGAATGAGGGCAGCTTGGAAGGGGGCGGTGGCAGCAAAGGTGGGGAGAAGCAAGCGGCCTCTCTTCTGCCAACAGAGACGAAAGACCTTGTGATGGACTCCGGGTGGGGGCTGCAGGAAGGGGAGAAGTCTAGGCTGCTGCCCTGCGCAACAAGACGGACAGTAGAACCCTCGGGGCGTCTGGGCGGCTCTGTCGGTTGAGCGTCTGACTTCGGCTCAGGTCACGATCTCACAGTTTGTGGGTTCGAGCCCTGCGTCGGGCTCTGTGCTGACAGCTTGGAGCTTGCAGCCTGCTTCGGATTCTGTGTCTCCCTCTCTCTCTCTGTGCCTCCCCCCGCTCGCACTCTGTCTCTCTCATAAATAAATAAACACTAAAAAAAATTTTTTTAAAGGATGGACAGTGAAACCCTTTACAGGGATGTGGGAAACTGGGAAGAGGAGAGGGCCGGGTGGGGAGAGTTCAAAGCTCAGCACTGACGTGTTTAGGGAAAGATGCCTGCAAGACAACTAAATAGAGGCACCTAGTACAGTATTCAGCAGGCCTCTATTAGAGGCACCTAGTACAGTATTCAGCAGGCCTCTATTAGAGGCACCTAGTACAGTATTCAGTTGGCCTCTATTAGAGGCACCTAGTATAGTATTCAGCAGGCCTCTATTAGAGGCACCTAGTACAGTATTCAGCAGGCCTCTATTAGAGGCACCTAGTATAGTATTCAGCAGGCCTCTATTAGAGGCACCTAGAATAGCATTCAGCAGGCCTCTATTAGAGGCACCTAGTACAGTATTCAGCAGGCCTCTATTAGAGGCACCTAGTA